>OX439009.1:37869942-37954942 GCA_949316495.1 Amphiduros pacificus | reverse complement strand
CAGCAAATTATGGGCCACCTGCGCAAAGTTGATTTGGCTGGCGCTCAAACTGACATTGTAGATATGTTACATGCACAATCTAGAGATAACAGAATTCACCACCAGAGGCAAGGCTCAAAATCACTTCTCCCTCCCCCATTTTATGGCAGATCTACAGATGATCCCCTCCGTTTTATGAACAAATTCCTTACTTACACCCAACTCTTACATACTTCAGAAGACTTGAAGGTTCCCGCTTGTCGCATGTTGTTACACGGTGCGGCAGATGTTTGGTATACTTCTCTGCCTACAGATGTCACTAGCTCCTGGGATTCCTTCTATGCAGCTTTCATTAAATTTTTCGGTAGCGAGACAAACGCTTGGTTGCTTGAGCAATCGCTAGACGCTAGAATTCAGAAAAAGAAAGAATCTGCTGAAACCTATATTAATGATGTTCTGAGCCAGTGCCAGAGGTTGCAAAAAGAGGACATGGAGACAAAGAAAATATTGGTCAGAGGTCTCCTCCCTAACCTTAAGGCTTTTGTAGTGGGAAAGTCACCTAAAACACTTGATGATACTATTGAACAGATTAAATTGGCTGAGACCGTTTGTACGATGACCAGTGATTCATCTGTCACTCTAAACGGCCTAGACTTGCACTCCGATGCAACGTCTCAATTTTTAGCGCAGCAGACCTCTACCCTTGCTGCTATTAGCGAAGAGGTCGCGGATGTGAGCAAAGGGGTTCATAGGCTTGGTAGCCGTCCCGAAGAAGGCGATTCCTTTTGCTTTTTCTGTAGGAATTCCGGCCACTGGATCAGAGAGTGCAAAGCACGCCACGATTGTGGCTATTGCGGGCGGGACTCCCACATGTCTATTCATTGCCCTGAGAAATTTCGTGGCTCCCGTGATCAAGTCCCCCGTGGCCCACCGCGGGTTGACAACCGGCCCAACCGGCCCAATGGTCGATTTGAGCCTGGGGATGGCCGTGGCCGCTATGATCCCAATATTGGTAGGAATGGCCAACGCTCTTTCCAGAATAGACCCTATTCAGGTACCAGGCAAGGCAACGACGGAAGAAACAATTCCAGCCGTCCTCCCTTCAATGACCAACGTCGTTCTGGGCCTCGACCAGACAATAGGCCCCAGTACCGGCAGGAAAACTATTAACTCCTGTCCCGACCCGTGAGCCACGTGATAGGAGTAGTGCTTCGTTTAATATAGCAATAAATCAAAGTAAACCAGACATATTGAACGCGGTTCACTGTTATTTTGCAGAGATGTCCTCTAGTCCTCTTAGTCCACAGGACGATTCTCGGGTGCCTGTTTGCCCCGCCTCTACACCAGAGGAAACCCCTACTGTTTTAGGCAATGATATTAAATTTTTCCCTCTTTCCCAGGATGGTCGAATCACAACAAGAACAAATTTTAGCTCCATTGATGCATTATTAGATACGGGTGCTCAACGTAGTATTATCACTCTTGCCTCCTTACGTGAATTCTGCCCTGATAACTCCTTCTCACGACAAGTCTCAGCCAGCAAAATAGTGGTTGTTGCAGAAGGTAGCTCCGTTCCAATCCACTTTCAGACTCATCTTGATTTATTTGTGGGAGATCAATTATGCCATGTTTGCTTTCAGGTGGTCCCTAATTTGCAATACCCTGTTATATTGGGCAGTGACTTTTTCACAGCTTATGGTGTGGTCCTTGATTTTGCACAACGTGGGGTTGCTTTCAAACTAACACCTGAGCTACGTTTGTCAGAAACCATTCGAATCCCAGCCAGGTCTGAATACATAACTCATGCCCGCCTCAAACCTAGCAACATGTCTGGTATATTAGGGGTCTGTACTATGGACGGTGAATTACCCTCCTACCCTGAGATTGCCATGGCGAGAGTTTTCGCCACCATTCATGATGACCAGAGGGTCCCTGTCCTATTAATGAATATGGCGGATAATGCCGTCACTTTACCCAAAGGTGTTTCGGTCGGATATTTTGATCCAATTCCTCTGGGTTCGGAGCCACAAGAACTTCCCACTTTAGACCTTACATGGGGGGGCCGCTCCGACGAGAGGTCTGGATGATGTAGAACTGGCCCCTGTTTCCACCACTCCCGCTGATTCTAACCCTCATCACAAAATAGACCTTACAAATTCAGACTTGTCTCCTAGCCAGAAAGATTCCCTAAAACGTCTCATTTCTTCGTTTAGTGACATTTTTACAACCAGGGATGGTGAGTTTGGTGATACGAATGTCGTTCAGCATACTATTTACCTCAAAGGATCTGTTAGTCCCATCAAATTGCGGCCCTATCGTGCCGGGTACAAACAACGGGGTATTATAGACAAAGAAGTGCAGCGCCTTTTAGACAAAGATATCATTAGGCCTTCCAATAGTCTGTGGGCTTTCCCCGCCGTTTTGGTAGAGAACCCAGCCCAGGATGGCACTGTTTCATATCGTATGTGCATAGACTTTCGCAAATTAAACAAGGTCACCGTGCCGGACTCCTTCCCACTGCCACATATTCAGGACACTTTAGACAGCTTAGGAGCTCGTAAATTAACACACATAAGTACACTTGACCTCATGGGCGGGTTCCACCAAGTGAGCGTTCACCCTGACTCCTGACCACTCACTGCCTTCATCACCCATCGTGGGCTTTACGAATACAAACGCATCAAAGAAGCAGCCAGAACATGCCGTGATCAAGGCTCTAGCAGGGTCTACACTCTGGGCACAAACACAAGACTGCTACCCCAAACTGTCATCTTGACTGCCAGTAAAAACAAGAAGCAATTGATCAATTTGATTATTGAAGATTTCATCAAGCAAACGAATAGCTTTGAAAGAATAATAATCACTGGAAATAATCCTGTTCCAATTGAAATCAATTCTGGGGTGATAATCCAGAGAGGAGACATGAAGGTCATACATGAGGAGGCAGATACGATTATCATTCACCAGTGCTCAAATCTACAAACTGTGGGCCACGGGCCGTGGCGCAGTTTGTTAGAGCGCCAGCTTACTAGCACCAGTTCCTATGTGGTGATCCAAAGGTCGTGGATTCGATCCCCGGCCATGCCGAGATTGAACTCATAATTCAATTTCACACTTGAGCTTAGGCCCATCCCAATGGGTAAACCCGTTGTCCTTGTAAATCTGTGACCGGGTGGGTTGTCGTGTCAAGGACCTGCGACATGACAATTCAGTGAGGCAGCACTATATCTGTTACAAGTAGGTCTCATCAAGAAATGACTGAAATAATGTTGAAAGTGATGTAAAAACCCCAAACATACATACAGAACATACCCGGTGTGGCATTTTCTATGATTTTCATACAGAATTCAGCAAAAATATAATTTTATATAATAATTTGATTTCTAATCAATATTATAATGTGACTGGTATTTTGGATACATTCTATTTTGTATTTATAAACCATATCTATCAATCCTGTGTCATATGATTTCATGTCAATAGAAATAAATGGACGTTTTGACTAATTTAAATGTCCGATATCTGCCATCTTGAATATCTCAAATTGCTCAAGGGTGAGAGTTTCACGTACCCCTGAGAAATTTTATCTAGTCCCCATAGATGAACAATCAACAGAGAAAAAAACTCAGGCAAGTTTGGGCCATGGTCTTCTACTGCCAGACTATATCCCTTTTTGAGGGATTGAAGTGCAAAATATGAAATATGCATCATCAACACTGATGCACTTGTACAAAAGCAACTGTCTAAATTTATTCTCATCCAAGGTTGTACATGAAAAGATGTTCCAAGTGAAAATAGAACAAAGATATTTCTGTATCATTTGTTTGCCAACTCTAATATGTTCCCCCTAGAGTTCTCCAAAACTCAATCAGAGGGTGTGAGGTATAGTCATATACAGCTGTGTGTGTGTTTGTGTGTGTGTGTGTGTGCGTGTGTGTGTGTTGTTTGTTACCTATCATTTCCATTGTTCGTCCCCTGCAACTTAAATAAGGTTACATAATATCAGGACACTGGGGGGAATGATCCTTTAATCCTTGGTTGCTGGTTTCATAACATTATGTAACATCAGTGGGCATGGTTCTTTTATCTTTTGGGTCGCCGGTAACTGTGACTAAGTAGGGCAGATCCCAACCTTATCACACACATCACACTATAGTCTCTCTATTGTTGCTATCTTTACTCAATTCAGCTGCATGATCTAGCTGGAAGATCTATTTGAACGAACAGTGCTATAATTAACCTCTGATTTACCTGCTGCGGGTATTGAGTGATGTGTACTCTGTAAATGCATTATTTAAGCAGGTTCACTTTGATAGTTTGAACTCTAATAAATTGTAATTATGGAATACCTTAATGTACTGTTAATTATATTTTATGTTCAGTTAATTGTTTGAATGCTGAAGTATCTGAATGTCAAGCAGTAATAAAATGTTAACAACGATGTTCTGGGTGGCTGAACTGGTAACACAATCACCAGAAATTACCTCTTTGTACGTAGCTCTGATACTCTGTTCTCCCAGATCTCATACAGATTTCCATGCAGGTATGTGCTGCAAAAAGTTTCTTTCTTTAATGTAACTGAATCAATGCCAAATTGTTAACATCAGTGATCTGGCTAGCTGCGCATGTAATTCCTCTGGGTGGTTGAGCATGTTCATCCTCATCTTTCCTTCAATTTTTCTTTTTTTTCAGTCTTTGTGTGATAGTTAAAACATTGTAATAAATAATCATTTGGTTTACTGTAATGTGTAAATATATATTGCTTTTTATAAGCTTATTCACACTTGAACTTTTTTTATAGGAGTGTGATACAGATAACATTATTCAGGTACAATTAGCAGTTTGGAAAACTTCCTGATATAAGGACAAAAAGGTGTTGTGCCATTAAAACATTGACCAAGTTGCTTTATCTAGACAATGATACTATCATATTATAAGGATTGTATAATGATATATATGCACATTACAAAGTGACATCTTTGCCAAATACAAAGAATTCAACAATATTGAGTACAAAAATCTAGGAAATATTTTCCATGATACATTTTATTCAGAGTACAATCTTTCATAAATTGTTTGATAAGGTTCATGGACATCTAGTTTGAGTATTATTTTTTTAATCGATTGTGAACAGATTGATATGACTGATATGAATGATATACATTTCCCATATATCTATCAATGTTTGATTCATTTCAGCCATCAACAAAGCTGTAGCAGTGGCATCATAACATCATTTATGTTTACCCCTGTTTGCCCCATGTGCATTAAAAACAAGTTCTTACAGTCAAATTTACTGATCACAGTTAACAAGTCAAATTTACTGATCACAGTTAACAAAACACTAATTCAGAAAATAAAGGTATTTTATGAGCGGTTTTTACATATAAATTAACTTGAACAGTAAATGACAGAAAAATACTGCTTACATATCTATATATGTGTGCGCCAACTTAGGTCATTCTCCTATGGATGTGGCAGCCAAAGTCTTCAACACCCAGTGCTGTCACTTGTATGGTGCCCAGGCATGGGACCTCACACAGAGAGCTGTGGAAACTATCGGGACCATGTGGAATAAGTGCGTCCGCCGTGTGCTGGGTCTACCATACACAACACACAGACGGTACCTCCCCCTGCTGATTGGAAGGCAATGTGCTACAGATCAAGCTGGACAAAGGTTCCACAAGATGTACCAACAGATGAGGCGCAGTGACAATGATGTTGTGAGATATATGTGCATGCGCAGTGAAAGCAACCCCAACAGCATCATTGGTGGTAACCTGTGCTATCTTCAAGACCGAAGTGAGCTCACCCAACAAGACCTGATGAATGGTAAAAGACTCATATGCAGTGTGTGCCGGGAGACTGAGGAATCAACCAGAAATGCCGCCATGATACATGAGCTGAAGGAATGCCAACACGGAGGGCTACTGGAGGGCTTCTCACACAATGAAATTGATGATATAATATATGATGTGTGCACAATGTAAACTTATTTTAACTTGATGTATGAATGTTTTTATTGGTATGAGGTATGAGTGTGTTTCTGTTGGTGTGAAAATGAATTGTGCTGTATTTCGTGTAATAGTGAACTATACCATGCATTGTATTAAATGTAAAGTGTATGAATAAAATATTTTATATATATTACATTTATGAGTAATGTGAAGATGATTTAACAGTGTTATAAAGTGAACCATTACTTTTGCTGATAATAATAAAAATAAAAATAAATTAATCAAAATCAAATTAAATTCTCGATACAATACATTCTGTATGTCATTATTTCTGTAAAATTAGATTGCATTTGTCAGTCAGAAAAGTAGTCTGGTGCCAGATGTAAGTCCCAGTAGGATTTGTGCCACATTTTTATCAGTTATAATACTCCCAATTAAAAACTTAAAAATGAAGTAGGTGGAAAATGTGGTGGATTTGCCTCATGAAGTTCCCTAGTAATGATGCATTCATGTGACCAAATGAGGTCATGCATGGCTATTGAATGGCGCCATCTGGTCACTTTTTGGTTTTTCTGAGAATTATGACAACCTTCAGTACATACACTTCAAACCAATTTTGGCACAAATGACATGAAGTAACAACATGCTTCACTGCATGGAAAATCAAACTTATGGATTTTTTGTTTGTTTGTTTGGGGTTTTACATCATTTTCAACATTATGTCAGTCCTACATGTAGCAGATATAGTGCTGCCTCAAAAGTGAAATTGAATCATGAATCTCAGCAGAGGCCATATGTCTCGTCAAATTTATTTTCAATGGGATTTGTCTGGCTGACCAATATTTTGAGATACTAAACCTTCTGCCTCTCGCCCAATGAGAAGATAGCTGTGGCTTCACTTTGATAATGAGCTTTCCTATCCCAAAAACACTGCTCCAACTATCAAAAACAACAGTCGAATTGAAATCAATTAAAAATAGAAATTATTATTTGATTTGCAACATCATACACTGTTTTTTTTTCATTTCAGCAATCTTGAAGTAACCATCATCAGCTGAAAGGTTTTTAGCTACCAAACAAATGTCTCCTAAATAAGAGAAAATGAAACAAAGAAAATAGCAGGCATTTTTAAAAAGAAAAATATCATCAAAAATATCCCCAAAATATCGATAGCAATAGCCCTGTTAGCTTTTTTGTCATTTGTCACCCTTCTATGATATCTTAACACCACTTGTCCTGGCCTCATCAAATCTCACTCAAGGGCGCAATTATATCTAATCTAATTATCTTATACGGTATAAACATAGTTGTATATGAATTTATTCTTGTTACCAGATCTTGCTGTCTCTGCTGGTCTAGAGTGATCTTTTGGTGCAGGGCAGTGATCTGTCTGTATAGCTGCTTGTATACCTTTTCCTTATCTGTTTCTGTGGCCATGCGCCGTGGCGCAGTTGGTTAGAGTGCCAGCTTATTAGCACCAGTCCCTCTGTGTTTATCCAAAGGTCGTTGATTGAACTCATTATACAATTTCCCATATGAGCTGAGGCCCGTGCCAAAAGGGTTAACCCATTGTCCTTGTAAATCTGTGACCAGGTGGGTTGTCATGTCAAAGACCTGCGACATGACAATTCAGAGAGGCAGCACTATATCTGCTACAAGTAGGTCTCATCACGAAATAACGTTGAAAGTGATGTAAAACCCCAAACAGAGTGAAACAGACACTGTAACAAATATCCTGGAAGACCTGAAATGGGACTCACTAGCAGGGAGGGGAGAGCTCAGAGGCTGGTTTTATTGTACAAGACTGTCTGAGAGGTCTCTTAAGAGATGATTTGAGAGAAATTTTACAATATTCAGAGAAAAAATATGATTTGCAACTTAAATCTTTTCAGTCTGACTATGTCTTTAAACTGGTTGGGGAAAACAAGCTTGACCCAATAAACCCTTTAGAGTGTGTCATTCACAGGGCTAGGGATACACCAATGCCTAAGTCTGATGAGCAAAGTGTACAAGCAGACAGAATTAATAATTTTTCAACTTGATGCTCCAAGCCGGAACTACGCCAAGTGCTGCAGAGGAGCCACGCAGGCAGAGGCTTATTAGTATGCACTCGGATCCAGTTAAAAAGGCCCCGAAATCGCTACTCGGGAAGCAGAAACCACTTGCCTAGAAGATCCACGACACTCTGTCTCGTGACAGCCACTTGTATAGACTTGGGTGTTTTAACCAGCCTCAGGACTCTGTTAGTATTAGCATTTGGATATTTCATATATCAGGCTCTTGCCATGCCTTCCTAGCCAGACTCTAGTGTATACAGCACCGAATAAAGATGACTATAATTGTACATTGTATACGCTGTGTCTGCAGTCCTTATTACCTCCCAAATCACATAGGTAGATTAGGTAGCTAGGTTAAGGCCCCAGCTCACAGTCGCCAGCGAGTATAGTTCCTGATCCCCATCCATGCCCCCAGAGCTCCGCTCAATACAAAACCAGTGTAACAATAGAAGTAGAGGACAGGAGGTGGTGGGTTTGACTCCCACAGCCAACAGTGTATATTTATTTCAGTTACCCACGTGTGTGATAATCTGTGCCCTCTGTGGTGGTAGGATTATATGTGAATATCCCAGAGACAATAACATTCATCACCTTAATGCCTTTTTAAAGTTTATTATGTATGAAAAGAGCTTTCATATGGGCTTTGTGAACTTGTGAACTGTTTTGGTCAAGGATCAACTCAGGTTCACTTTGATAGTTTGAACTCTAATAAATTGTAATTATGGAATACCTTAATGTACTGTTAATTATATTTTATGTTCAGTTAATTGTTTGAATGCTGAAGTATCTGAATGTCAAGCAGTAATAAAATGTTAACAACGATGTTCTGGGTGGCTGAACTGGTAACACAATCACCAGAAATTACCTCTTTGTACGTAGCTCTGATACTCTGTTCTCCCAGATCTCATACAGATTTCCATGCAGGTATGTGCTGCAAAAAGTTTCTTTCTTTAATGTAACTGAATCAATGCCAAATTGTTAACATCAGTGATCTGGCTAGCTGCGCATGTAATTCCTCTGGGTGGTTGAGCATGTTCATCCTCATCTTTCCTTCAATTTTTCTTTTTTTTCAGTCTTTGTGTGATAGTTAAAACATTGTAATAAATAATCATTTGGTTTACTGTAATGTGTAAATATATATTGCTTTTTATAAGCTTATTCACACTTGAACTTTTTTTATAGGAGTGTGATACAGATAACATTATTCAGGTACAATTAGCAGTTTGGAAAACTTCCTGATATAAGGACAAAAAGGTGTTGTGCCATTAAAACATTGACCAAGTTGCTTTATCTAGACAATGATACTATCATATTATAAGGATTGTATAATGATATATATGCACATTACAAAGTGACATCTTTGCCAAATACAAAGAATTCAACAATATTGAGTACAAAAATCTAGGAAATATTTTCCATGATACATTTTATTCAGAGTACAATCTTTCATAAATTGTTTGATAAGGTTCATGGACATCTAGTTTGAGTATTATTTTTTTAATCGATTGTGAACAGATTGATATGACTGATATGAATGATATACATTTCCCATATATCTATCAATGTTTGATTCATTTCAGCCATCAACAAAGCTGTAGCAGTGGCATCATAACATCATTTATGTTTACCCCTGTTTGCCCCATGTGCATTAAAAACAAGTTCTTACAGTCAAATTTACTGATCACAGTTAACAAGTCAAATTTACTGATCACAGTTAACAAAACACTAATTCAGAAAATAAAGGTATTTTATGAGCGGTTTTTACATATAAATTAACTTGAACAGTAAATGACAGAAAAATACTGCTTACATATCTATATATGTGTGCGCCAACTTAGGTCATTCTCCTATGGATGTGGCAGCCAAAGTCTTCAACACCCAGTGCTGTCACTTGTATGGTGCCCAGGCATGGGACCTCACACAGAGAGCTGTGGAAACTATCGGGACCATGTGGAATAAGTGCGTCCGCCGTGTGCTGGGTCTACCATACACAACACACAGACGGTACCTCCCCCTGCTGATTGGAAGGCAATGTGCTACAGATCAAGCTGGACAAAGGTTCCACAAGATGTACCAACAGATGAGGCGCAGTGACAATGATGTTGTGAGATATATGTGCATGCGCAGTGAAAGCAACCCCAACAGCATCATTGGTGGTAACCTGTGCTATCTTCAAGACCGAAGTGAGCTCACCCAACAAGACCTGATGAATGGTAAAAGACTCATATGCAGTGTGTGCCGGGAGACTGAGGAATCAACCAGAAATGCCGCCATGATACATGAGCTGAAGGAATGCCAACACGGAGGGCTACTGGAGGGCTTCTCACACAATGAAATTGATGATATAATATATGATGTGTGCACAATGTAAACTTATTTTAACTTGATGTATGAATGTTTTTATTGGTATGAGGTATGAGTGTGTTTCTGTTGGTGTGAAAATGAATTGTGCTGTATTTCGTGTAATAGTGAACTATACCATGCATTGTATTAAATGTAAAGTGTATGAATAAAATATTTTATATATATTACATTTATGAGTAATGTGAAGATGATTTAACAGTGTTATAAAGTGAACCATTACTTTTGCTGATAATAATAAAAATAAAAATAAATTAATCAAAATCAAATTAAATTCTCGATACAATACATTCTGTATGTCATTATTTCTGTAAAATTAGATTGCATTTGTCAGTCAGAAAAGTAGTCTGGTGCCAGATGTAAGTCCCAGTAGGATTTGTGCCACATTTTTATCAGTTATAATACTCCCAATTAAAAACTTAAAAATGAAGTAGGTGGAAAATGTGGTGGATTTGCCTCATGAAGTTCCCTAGTAATGATGCATTCATGTGACCAAATGAGGTCATGCATGGCTATTGAATGGCGCCATCTGGTCACTTTTTGGTTTTTCTGAGAATTATGACAACCTTCAGTACATACACTTCAAACCAATTTTGGCACAAATGACATGAAGTAACAACATGCTTCACTGCATGGAAAATCAAACTTATGGATTTTTTGTTTGTTTGTTTGGGGTTTTACATCATTTTCAACATTATGTCAGTCCTACATGTAGCAGATATAGTGCTGCCTCAAAAGTGAAATTGAATCATGAATCTCAGCAGAGGCCATATGTCTCGTCAAATTTATTTTCAATGGGATTTGTCTGGCTGACCAATATTTTGAGATACTAAACCTTCTGCCTCTCGCCCAATGAGAAGATAGCTGTGGCTTCACTTTGATAATGAGCTTTCCTATCCCAAAAACACTGCTCCAACTATCAAAAACAACAGTCGAATTGAAATCAATTAAAAATAGAAATTATTATTTGATTTGCAACATCATACACTGTTTTTTTTTCATTTCAGCAATCTTGAAGTAACCATCATCAGCTGAAAGGTTTTTAGCTACCAAACAAATGTCTCCTAAATAAGAGAAAATGAAACAAAGAAAATAGCAGGCATTTTTAAAAAGAAAAATATCATCAAAAATATCCCCAAAATATCGATAGCAATAGCCCTGTTAGCTTTTTTGTCATTTGTCACCCTTCTATGATATCTTAACACCACTTGTCCTGGCCTCATCAAATCTCACTCAAGGGCGCAATTATATCTAATCTAATTATCTTATACGGTATAAACATAGTTGTATATGAATTTATTCTTGTTACCAGATCTTGCTGTCTCTGCTGGTCTAGAGTGATCTTTTGGTGCAGGGCAGTGATCTGTCTGTATAGCTGCTTGTATACCTTTTCCTTATCTGTTTCTGTGGCCATGCGCCGTGGCGCAGTTGGTTAGAGTGCCAGCTTATTAGCACCAGTCCCTCTGTGTTTATCCAAAGGTCGTTGATTGAACTCATTATACAATTTCCCATATGAGCTGAGGCCCGTGCCAAAAGGGTTAACCCATTGTCCTTGTAAATCTGTGACCAGGTGGGTTGTCATGTCAAAGACCTGCGACATGACAATTCAGAGAGGCAGCACTATATCTGCTACAAGTAGGTCTCATCACGAAATAACGTTGAAAGTGATGTAAAACCCCAAACAGAGTGAAACAGACACTGTAACAAATATCCTGGAAGACCTGAAATGGGACTCACTAGCAGGGAGGGGAGAGCTCAGAGGCTGGTTTTATTGTACAAGACTGTCTGAGAGGTCTCTTAAGAGATGATTTGAGAGAAATTTTACAATATTCAGAGAAAAAATATGATTTGCAACTTAAATCTTTTCAGTCTGACTATGTCTTTAAACTGGTTGGGGAAAACAAGCTTGACCCAATAAACCCTTTAGAGTGTGTCATTCACAGGGCTAGGGATACACCAATGCCTAAGTCTGATGAGCAAAGTGTACAAGCAGACAGAATTAATAATTTCCACCAGATGACATGACGAACAATGGTATCCCCTTCTTGAATAGTGTTGTGCCCCTGGCAAGAGATGAGATGAGAAGGCTGCCAAAAAGTCCTGTGAGCTGGATCCAATACCTACCTTGCTGCTATGGGACTTCATGGATAAGCTACCGCCTCTAATTACTGCTATAATAAATAAATCACTCTCTTATTCATCAGTATGACAATTGTCATCATTACCCCAGTCCTAAAAAGATAAGGACTTGAAGTGATTGAAAAAAAATATAGACCTCGAATTTTACCATTATCTCCAAACTCACTGAAAGAACAGTAACTGATCAATTAGTTCCATACCTTGTAAGGAGTGACACATTCCAATCAGCCTACAATGAGCATTGAGACTGTACTGAGTACTGAGACTGCTCTGCTTAGGGTACAAAATAATATCCTACATGTCCTGGATGGGAAAAAGTCAGTAGTATTACTCGCTGCATTTGACACAATTGATCAGAATCACGATGCAGGATAGGAGGTCATGCTTTGAACTGGATATGGTTATACCGAATGGAGAGGAGGCAGTGCATCAAAGTGGGACTTCATAGATCCTCACTCAGGCCTATTAAATATGGAGTGCCCCAGGGATCTGTCCTTGGCGCTATACTTTTCACAATACATATGTCTCCACTTGCTGATATCCTGGCTGGGTATGAGCTAAACATATCTATGCAGATTTACATCCCCGTAGACCATTCACTTAGTCACCAAGTAGACATGTGTAGACACAAACTAGAAAAATGTGTCAGTGAGGTAAGGGCATTTGTAATCTCAAATAAAATGAAAAATAATAATGGCAAAACAGAAATGCTGACTGGTATGGTACTACGTCAGACCATACCATTACCTCTGTCAGGATTGACGATACTGATATCACACCTACTGAGTCTATGGTTGATCTGGGTATCACCTTTGACTCGAAACTGGATATGAAGGCTCAAACCAAGAAAATGTGTACAAAGGGATATTACTACATTAGGACATTATAAGCCATCAAACAGTGTCTTGTGGCTTCTACCCTAGACTATGGAAATAGTCTCCTCTCTGGTCTCCCAAAGTCTGAGATCAGAATGTCTGCAGAATTCAGCAGCACGGGTAGTGGGAAAGATCAGAAAATTAACATATAACTGAGAAATTGAGAGAATTGCATTAGCTCCGGTGCAGGCTAGAGTTGACTTTAAAATTATGTTGACCACTTCAAATTATATAAGGCGCCCACTTACTTGCGTAACCTACTCTTGGATAAACAGGTTGTGAGAGACTTACCTGACTGTGCCTAAAACTTGCCTGTAAACAATTGGGGATAGGGCCTTCTCCACCAGAGCCCCAGTCTATGGAATGACCTGAAGACTTGCCTTTTCAGAAAGAGCTTTCTGAACACAATGTTATGAACACACTTTGTCTGGTATCAGTGCCGCTATATAAATTTTATTTTTATTATTATCAGTAAAAGTAATGGTTCACTTTATACCCCAAATCATCTTCACATTGCTCGCACATGTACTATCTAAATTTGTAAGTGGTATATTTCTCATTTACTGTTCAAGTTAGTTTATATTTAACAACTGCTCCTAATATTCCTTTATCTTAACTAGTGTTTTGATCACCAAATTTGACTTACTTTTTGAATTTGTAAGAACTTTTTAAATAATGTTATCTATATCACACTTGTAGGGCCACGGGCCATGGCGCAGTTGGTTAGAGCGCCAGCTTATTAGCACCAGTTCCTCTGTGGTGATCCAAAGGTTGTGGGTTCGAACCCCGGCCGTGCCGAGATTGATCTCATGATACAATTTCCCATATGAGCTGATGCCCGTGCCAAAGGGTTAACCCGTTGTCCTTGTAAATCTGTGACCGGGTGGGTTGTCATGTCAAGGACCTGCGACATGACAATCCAGTGAGGCAGCACTATATCTGCTACAAGTAGGTCTCATCACGAAATAACTGAAATAATGTTGAAAGTGATGTAAAACACCAAACAAACAAACAAACAATCACACTTGTATAAAAATTCTTCAAGTGTGAAGAAGTCTAAGCAATTGAACACATTGAACACATTACAGTAAACCCAATGATTATTAATTACAATGTTTTAACTATCACACAAAGACGGAAAAAGAAGAAAAAATTGAGGACAAGGAAAGATGATGAGGATGAACATGCTCAACCACCCAGAGGAATTACATGTGCTACCCAGATCACTGATGTTAACAATTTGGCATTGATTCAGTTACTTTAAAGGAAGAAAGTTTTTGCAGCTCATACCTGCATGGAAATCTGTATGAGATCTGGCAATCAGAGTATCATTTCTACGTAAACGAAGGTAATTTCTATGAAGATATTTGGTTGAACATTCTAAGAATTGCCTGGAACTTTCCCCTTGCAATTAAATCTTTATTGTGATGTCTGGTGTGTGTTACCGGTTCAGCCACCCAGAACATCATTGTTAACATTTTATTACTGCTTGACATTCACATTCTTCAGCATTCAAACAATTAATTGAACATAAAATATCATTTACAACACATTAAGGTGTTCCATAATTACAATTTATCAAACTATCAAAGTGAACCTGAGTTGATCCTTGACCAAAACAGTTCACAATTTTTTATCAGAGTAGACTCAATCTTAGGCCCATATGAAATCTTTTTTTTCATGCAGAATAAACTTTAAAACGGCATTAGGGTGATGAATGTTATAGTTTCTGAGATATTCACATATAATCCTACCACCACAGAGGGCACAGATTATCATACATGTGTGGTAACTGAAATATATTTATTTCAGAGATAAACCAATTTCTTTCTCTCCTGGTCGGAAAGACCCTCATCAAAGAGACTGAAGACAGCAGTATCTTCATTCAGATACCACAAGTGAAAAAAATGGTGTGAAATGATATTTTACAACACTTTCAGCAATAATGGCCATATCAGGTTTACCTTTGAGCCTTTTAACCAGTTTTGAAATTGACACTGTTGCCCGGGGGGGGGGGGGGGGGAGGGGGGGTACTCTCATAGTCAGCGTTATCGGGGAAGCTGGGCTAAATAGGGTCCTTTTCGCTGATATTTCATCATTTCCCCTAAAACAGGGTACTATTTTTCAAATTTCTTCCTAAAACAGGGATCACAATCCCCCTTTCCAAATCCCCCCCTTCTGCATCATCCCTAAATGAGGGTATACAAAATTCAGCTAGTCCTAAATCAGGGTACCAATAATGATAGAATATTTCCCTAAATCAGGCTCTGGGGTTTCCAGTTCCATCCTGGTTAAGATATTTTATCATTTTCCCTAAAACAGGGTACTGTTTTTCAAATTTCTCACTAAAACAGGGATCACAATTCCCTTTTCCAAATCTCCTCCTTCTGCATCATCCCTAAATGAGGGTATCAAAAATTCAGCTAGTCAGACAGACATGTTATACCTCAGTGATGCGCGTATTGACGAGATTTCCAATGAATACGAGCATGCCGATTATTTTGTAACGTATTGATTTGTTGGAACTATTTTGCGTCGGCCATCTTTAGACTGGTCCCCCATCGAGTATCAAGAACATCGTGTATATACACAGATGGCGGCAACCAGTCTATGGCTGTACGCACCATTTTCGGGTCACGTGACGGGGTCAAATGAGGTGTGCTTTGTTTACAAATGTTTTTAACGATAAATATCTTGTTTCATGTATCATTTTAAAAAATATTTTGTTATAATATTTGTAGGTACCCCATCAGATAAACGGAAATACTATTTGACAGTTCTGCTATCCATTGACTTTAACGTTGGAGCCATTCTGTTTCACCCCCTGTTTAGACCATCACAATTTTCTGTACATTGAAATTTGACAAGGTCATGTCTGATATCAGACCTATTTAAATCATTTCTTGTGTTATTAGCCCAGAATATTAATGTGAAATCTTTAAAACTACCATTTTATAAACAATTGTGCCAGTTGTTTTCAGAGCCAAAACATAGTAAAATCTATGTTTCATTCATTAAGAGGGCTGTACCTTCCACCTCCCGCAACAGTGAAGTTAATATTATTAGACTGGTACCCCATCCTCTTCTTAATTTCAAATGATCGGTGACCAATTGATGGATATTGACAAATTTGGGACCGTTTGCCCAATCGGTGTCAATAGTCAACCGATAGATGTCAAGGCTGTGAAAAGTCAGTCATAATCCAGTGGATTTTTCCATGACAGCACCGGGACTGTCAATAGTCAGCCCAAAGCTGTCACGTGCCCATTCTCCCCGTCAAAATTTGTGGATATTGACAGCTTTCGGACCATGATGCAGCAATATTTTTTTTAAATAATGAGCCTGATGACATAAATTCAGCATTCAGCAAACCCACTGGCCATAACTCTCAGTATCTATGTAAAATGCCCCTAAGCAGCAGAATTAGGAACATATACAATGATAGCTAATGGTTATCTGGCAACTTGGCTGTTTTGTTCACAAAGATGCACGTAAACGCAACGTGAATGCACGTGAACACAAAATACATGTTCACAATGTTCATAACGTCTTCATTTTATCCTCATGAATTCAGAAATAAATCAAGGTCTCTTTTGCAATCAAGGTCTCTCTGGCAGGATCAAAGTCTTTTTGGTAGGATCAAGGTCTCTCTGGCAGGATCAAAGTCTTTTTGGTAGGATCAAGGTCTCTTTAGCAGGATCAAGGTCTCTCTGGTAGGATCAAGGTCTCTCTGGTAGGATCAAGGTCTCTCTGGTAGGATCAAGGTCTCTCTGGTAGGATCAAGGTCTCTCTGGTAGGATCAAGGTCTCTCTGGTAGGATCAAGGTCTCTCTGGTAGGATCAAGGTCTCTCTGGTAGGATCAAGGTCTCTCTGGGAGGATCAAGGTCTCTCTAACAGGATCCAGGTATCTCCAACAGGATCAAGGTCTCTCCAACAGGATCAAGGTCTCTTTAGCAAGATCAAGATCTTTGTAGCAGGATCAAGGTCTCTCTGGTAGGATCAAAGTCTCTCTGGGAGGATCAAGGTCTCTCTGGGAGGATCAAGGTCTCTTTAGCAGGATCAAGGTCTCTCTTTCCGGATCAAGGTCTCTCTGGTAAGATCAAAGTCTCTTTAGCAGGATCAAGGTCTCTCTAACAGGATCAAGGTCTCTTTAACAAGATCAAGGTCTCTCTAACAGTATCAAGATCTTTAGTAGGATCAAGTCGCTCTGGTAGTATTAAAAACGAAATCATTTTCCAAGTCCTTCTTGACCTAATGTATGCATTTCTTACATCTGCTCTGGGAAATAATTTAAATGATCGTTTTTTAAGCATAGCTCATTGCCTTATCATTTTCAGAATCTTATATCTTATGCTTCATTACTGTCGTATATATCAATACCATATATGAGGGGCCGCAGGCCGTGGCGCAGTTGGTTGGAGTGCCAGCTTATTAGCACCGGTTCCTCTGTGGTGATCCAAAGGTCGTGGGTTCGAACCCCGACAGTGCCGAGGTTGAACTCATGATACAATTTCCCATATGAGCTGAGGCCTGTGCCTAAAGGGTTAACCCGTTGTCCTTGTAAATCTGTGACCGGGTGGGTTGTCATGTCAAGGACCTGCGACATGTCAATTCAGTGAGGCAGCACTATATCTGCTACAAGTAGGTCTCATCACGAAATGACTGAAATAATGTAAAACCCCAAACAAACAAACAAACAAACCATATATGAGAAAAAAAACTAAAGAACCTTTGCCTTGGCTGCCTTGGCTGCCTTGTTTAGACAGTTCCATATTTACCTCAATACAGAAAATATATGGCGAAACATTGTGTTAAAGGAAAAATTGAGGCAGAAAATATTGGCAAAGGAAAGATGTAGGAGATATGACAGAGGAAAGATGTAAGGAATAGAAAGAGGAAAGATGTAGGAAATGTGACAGAGGAAAGATGTGCGAAATATGACAGAGAAAAGATGTAGGAAATATGACAGAGGAAAGATGTAAGAAATAGGAAAGAGGAAAGATGTAGGAATTAGGAAAGATGAATGATGTAAGAAATATGAAAGAAGAAAGATGTTGTAAATGTTAAAGAGGAAAGATGTAAGAAATATGACAGAGGAAAGATGTAGGAAATAGGAAAGAGGAAAGATGTAGGAAATATGACAGAGGAAAGATGTAGGAAATAGGAAATAGGAATGATGTAGGAAATATGAAAGAGTAAAGATGTAAGAAATAGAAAAGAGGAAAGATGTAGGAAATAGGAAAGAGGAATGATGTAGGAAATATATAAGAGTAAAGATGTAAGAAATAGGAAAGAGGAAAGATGTAGGAAATATGAAAGAGCAAAGAAGTAAGAAATATGAAAGAAGAAAGATGTTGTAAATGTTAAAGAGGAAAGATGTAAGAAATATGACAGAGGAAAGATGTAGGAAATATGAAAGAGGAAAGATGGAGGAAATATGAAAGAGGAAAGATGTAGGAAATATGGCAGAGGAAAGATGTAGGAAATATGAAAGAGGAAAGATGTAGGAAATATGACAGAGTAAGAAATATGACAGAGGAAAGATGGAGGGAATATGAAAGAGTAAAGATGTAAGAAATATGAAAGAAGAAAGATGTTGTAAATGTTAAAGAGGAAAGATGTAAGAAATATGACAGAGGAAAGATGAAGGAAATATGAAAGAGGAAAGATGGAGGAAATATGAAAGAGGAAAGATGTAGGAAATATGAAAGAGGAAAGATGTAGGAAATATGACAGAGTAAGAAATATGACAGAGGAAAGATGGAGGGAATATGAAAGAGTAAAGATGTAAGAAATATGAAAGAAGAAAGATGTTGTAAATGTTAAAGAGGAAAGATGTAAGAAATATGACAGAGGAAAGATGTAGGAAATAGGAAAGAGGAAAGATGTAGGAAATATGACAGAGGAAAGATGTAGGAAATAGGAAAGAGGAATGATGTAGGAAATATATAAGAGTAAAGATGTAAGAAATAGGAAAGAGGAAAGATGTAGGAAATATGAAAGAGCAAAGAAGTAAGAAATATGAAAGAAGAAAGATGTTGTAAATGTTAAAGAGGAAAGATGTAAGAAATATGATAGAGGAAAGATGTAGGAAATATGAAAGAGGACAGATGAAGGAAATATGAAAGAGGAAAGATATAGGAAATATGAAAGAGGAAAGATATAGGAAATATGAAAGAGGAAAGATGTAGGGAATATGAAAGAGGAAAGATGTAGGGAATGTGACAAAGGAAAGATGTAGGAAATATGACAGAGTAAGAAATATGACAGAGGAAAGATGGAGGAAATATGAAAGAGGAAAGATGGAGGAAATATGAAAGAGGAAAGATGTAGGAAATATGACAGAAGAAAGATGTAGGAAATTTGACAGAGGAAATATGTAAGAAACACGACAGAGGGAATGTGCAGGAAATATAACAGAGAAAAAAGGTTGAGATGTAGGGAAATCCTTCTCCAGCCTGTATTGTTACAGGATTAACTCAACATATTTCCGACATATTTCCCAGTGCTAAAAGTTGTTCTTTTTTAAACTCCAATACTGGATCATTTCAACTTAATCTTCGTAAAATATACGTTTGCATGTATTTTTTTCAACTTTACTGGAGTTGTATCTATTGTTTTATATGTATAAATCTATTTGATCAAAATTCAGTTTTTATATGAAACAATATGGAAAATGGGTTGTTAGTCACTCTGCATACAGTCTGATTTTCTCACGCCAAAAGAAGACACAATCGTCTTTCTTGGAAGCAAACAGGAAAATGCATCAACTTAAACTTTTTATTGAAGCATGACGCCATAAATCTTGTGTGTGACCTGCTACACTGTCGTCGTCATGGTTGGGTGTCAGGTCTGTCCCGCACACATGCAGTATAAAGCTCAGTCAGGACTAACATCAACACACTGCAAATCAACCCTTCCACAAATACTCCACACTGCCATTGTCCTCAACAGAAACTGGCCTTCAAACATCAAAACATCACTATGAAGTGTGCTGCATTGTGTCTGGTGCTGGTGGTGCTGTTTGCCTTATCTGAGGGCTACAAGGTGAGTTTCAGGCATTATTGTCTAGTCAGTACACATCTGTCCCCTCCTGACCTTGCATGACTGGGGTTTTAATTATATTGATAGATATATCGCATGGAAATAGTGACCTGTTTGTCATGTAAGTAGCCAACAGACAGTAGACAGCAGAAGTTGATATTGTGTTCATTTAATTTATTTCAAATCTAGCAACAATTAAAGAACATTATTGCAGGAAATACGTTTTAAATAATAAAAATAAGAGAAATGACAGGAAACTAATTCCGATGAATTAATTGATGCCTTTATTTTTGTTATGTATTGGTATATGACTTATTGGTGCATTTAAACATTCAAAGATTGTTGGATTATAAGGTCTAATACTTTGTAAAGAGATTAAATGAGATTAGATATCTCACTTTATTTCACTGTATATATATATATATATATATATATATATATATATATATATATATATATATATATATATATATATATATATATATATATATATATATATATATATATATATATATAGTGAAATAAAGTGAGATATAGTGAATAAAATATATATCATCTTTTTGTAATTTCAAGGAGATTCACAAACAGTGAACCATGAATCATAGAATGTACATGTTCTGACCAGACATCTTCATCCGGTTATTATAAAAATCCCCAGAATGCTCTTTATGTAGCAAATTTTACACACTGAATCATATAGTAACAATTCAAAAAGTGTACATTTAAGCATTGATCTTGCCAGTACAAACAAGAAATTTATATTGTATATTTTATTAAAGTAATTGAAATGCCTTTTGTGCAAGATCTTTGTTGGTGTGAAGAGTGTCACTCGTGTTCAGTGCAACACGATAAAAGCAAACATTCTCACAATGAATCACTGAAAAGTACAATAAAGTATATAAGAAAAAGGTTACAGGCCTTTCTGAAATTCAGATACAGAAAAAGGATCATGTAAATCATCCATTTATCATAAGTATACTGATTGTTTAAATCAGGGATTCGAAAATCTAGACCTTTTCAGATGTAGCATTTGAAGAATATTTCATAACAAAAACGAAAAACATTGATATCATTGACTTTAATTAAATGGGTAAAACCGACACATTATTGGCGATAAAACAGGCCATTGAAATGTATAATGTTGAAACAGGATAATGTTTTCTGTGTGATGGACTATTAATGTAAACTATTAATGTGAAAATAATTGAAAAATTGTCACTTAGACAGAACTATCCTAAGCTTGATTTATGTCCCTGAGTTCTATCATAAAGCAAGATCCCGGCTGTTACTGGCCTAATTTACCCTCAACATCACGCTATGCTTTAATCAAGGCATAGTGATAAAAAATATAGTGATAAATATTCTTTTAGGATTCACTTATTGTGTTTAAGTCTTGCCCTAATAACCAGCGACTCTAATAAAAAAAGAATCTTTTTATATCTAACATTTAACTTCTGTCATAGTGCACAAAAAAAAGAAGAAATATGCAGAATGTGCATTCTATTATATGGGCTTAGTTATGATTGCGTGGGTATTGCCCATATACACATGTGTTAAAGCATGAAAGAATGAAATAAAGACATCAAATAGATTATAATATATTCTAAAAGGTTTGAGCAAGGGGACACCAACCCTGTGCATG
The DNA here is from genome assembly GCA_949316495.1 of Amphiduros pacificus. Classification (NCBI taxonomy): domain Eukaryota; kingdom Metazoa; phylum Annelida; class Polychaeta; order Phyllodocida; family Hesionidae; genus Amphiduros; species Amphiduros pacificus. The sequence goes on along the minus strand of OX439009.1, from coordinate 37,932,888 downwards.
TCTTTCACGGTGACTGGACAAAAACAGAGGCAAAGAGTGACTGCATTTGCTTACCTCGGTGCTTTGAAGATATTCAGGTGTGCGGGTAGCTAGGCAGACACGTGCAGTTACTTTTTCCAGTTATGGCTTGGTAATTATCCAACGCCAATGGGGAAAAGAGAGAAAAAATTGGGCGCCATCTGTGATACATCATTTTGATCATTATATAATATGTATGCCTCACAAAACATATATTATAAACCTGAAATAGCATATACCTTCAACGTACACATTAACAACAATTTATGAGAGGGAAGGTTTCCTAACCCAATCCAACATTTATTTGTGATCTATACAACAAATCTTTCCTTATCAAAACATTGATATAAAGATCGTATTTAAGCCTGTATGCTTCAAAGAAATTAGGATTGTATTTATACTGGAGAAGGGGCGCTGTCCTCATGTCACTCTTTACCTTTTATTGCAGTGTTGGTAAGAACAGGGTCAGAGTGGCTCCGGGCGATTCCTGCCGGATACTATCACCCGCTGTCCCGCTGATTGCGGGGAACAGTAACATACCTGTCCATCTGCACCCTGACCGTGCCATGTACATCCCCACCCTGACTGCACCCTGACAGCACCCTGACAGCACCCTGACTGCACCCTGACAGCACCCTGACCGTGCTGTGGACATCCCCACCCTGACTGCACCATGACCGTGCCGTGTACATCCCCACCCTGACTGCACCCTGACTGCACCCTGACTGCACCCTGACTGCACCCTGACTGCACCCTGACCGTGCCGTGTACATCCCCACTCTGACTGCACCCTGACTGCACCCAGACTGCACCCTGACTGCACCCTGACTGCACCCTGACCGTGCCATGTACATCCCCACTCTGACTGCACCCTGACTGCACCCAGACTGCACCCAGACTGCACCCTGACTGCACCCTGACTGCACCCTGACTGCACCCTGACCGTGCCGTGTACATCCCCACCCTGACTGCACCCTGACAGCACCCTGACAGCACCCTGACAGCACCCTGACTGCACCCTGACAGCACCCTGACCGTGCTGTGGACATCCCCACCCTGACCACACCGTGTAATCTGCCCCCTGACTGCCCCCTGACTGCCCCCTGACTGCACCCTGACTGCACCCTGACCGTGCCGTGTACATCCCCACCCTGACCGTGCCGTGTACATCCCCACCCTGACCACACCGTGTAATCTGCCCCCTGACTGCCCCCTGACTGCACCTGACCGTGCCGTGTACATCCCCACCCTGACTACACCTTGACTGCACCTGACCATGCCTTGTATATCCGCACCCTGACTGCACCCTGACTGCACCCTGATTGTGCCAGGCATATGAGTTAGTAGATATATAATGATTAGGAGATAAATAATCAGTTTTGAGATATGTAATGGGTTGGGAGGTATATAATGCGTTTTGAGATATATAATGAGTTAGGAGGTATATAATAATTTATGAGATATATAATGAATTAGGTGGTATATAATGCGTTAATCTACATGCGATAATCTGACACAGTTGTTACGAAGCAGACTAATAAGATCAACATATACAGTGCCAGAGAATTGATATAATAAGGTTAATCCCAGGTTCCGGTAACTGAGATAATCCAGCACAGAAAGACACATGTTTAGGAAAGATAGACTAAGAAGCTTAATAACATTGTGTATCTTTTTTTAATGGCGCGTGGCTTATGTTAATTGGTGTTCCATTATCAGGATATAAATATTAGGTTGTTATGGGCGCCATGGTACGTATGTGTACCAAGATGCAATGTGTAGGAGGACAACAGTAAATGAGTCACTGCCTGACATGCTCTGGAGAATGGTCAACGTAGACCTAGCTACAGTAGGTGACATGCGTGTACTGTCCACCCTCTATCTTTATCTACTGATCTGGAGGACAATGGTTATGCTAATAAATTGTACACTATTTAAATATACTAATTGTGTGTACTCAGCCATGACCCATTTTGATTAATTAAACCATATACAATTCTGTATCATATTGTAAAATTTAAAATGTATATTATATTCACATAAATTAAAGTATTTATGGCTCTGATATACAAAACCGACTCATCAAAATGTATGATACAAGACATTACAATGAACACGGCCCATATCAGAATGGACAATGACAGTCACATTTAATGTGATTTCTTAAAATCAGCTGTTCCAGAATGTAGTGCGATGAGAATATCCCCCCAGCATGTTGTAGTCTAGGAACATCCTGTTTTACCAAACATCTCATTGGCAATTATTTCATTCATCTTAAAAAACATAAATATGAGTTTAAATTATATATTGGCCACAGTTTATTTGTGCAGTTCAGCAAGAATTCCCCTCCTCATACCCCGTAAACGTCTATTTTCAAGAACTCTTACATAATGTTGTGAACTCATATTTGATGAATATTTTTGTTGCTATATTTCAATGTTTCATCCTGGCCCTAGTTTATTTTTTCTGAATGATGTCACCTGTCAGAGAAGATGTGCTCAGTGTTTATGACACCTCAGTTCAGTTAATATTAAGTTAACACTTACTGCTTGTGTCATTTCAAGTGTCAATCCTTTACCTTATATATCCATTTGAAATTTGCTATCATTCTCAAATTATGCTGTTCTGTATACAACCTTTAGGATTTACAAATTGGGATCATACTTCACATTCCTTCAGCTATATCCTGTTATCCAAGGTAAAATGTAGGTATAATTTATGTTCTGACTTTTGACAATAAAGGTAAAGAGTATCTGCTAGATAGATAGGAAGCCATTGTTATCTTGAGGCACTGCAGATACCAAGTAATGATGCCTATTATATATTTTATGTAATTTGTAGGCTTCTATATGGTCTATAGATAATGGTATTATAGATAGGAATGAGATCTAGAATCATTCTCTATGATGTATATTGACACCTTGATAATTATAAAGTGTGTTTAGTATATGATTAAGCATTTTATGTTGCTAACTGGGGGTGGGGCTGTACAATAGAGAGAATAGACTCTGTGTAAAGCCCGCCATAACCTGTTAACCAATCACAGTGCAGCAGGATGTTTTCAAATAATGGACCTTTCCACATGGGTGTTTCAGTAAATATTTTATAATCTGATTTTAAGTTTTTTTTACGTGTTTCATTACAATGTTGTAATGCATCCATGATTGAGTATGTTTCATGTTGAGATCTCCTTATGTTCAATTTATGTTAAATATGTAGTTTTAAGACCTTTTACTTGGACCTTTCACATGAGTTGCATGCTGGCTACCCATCATATCTCATGTAGACTCACCCAATGCATAAAGGAGCCTGCAGTGGCTTATTCAGGGCAGGATATTAGCATAATATTGAATATAAATACTGGTAGCATGGAGGCTTTGGTGAAGCGATCAAAAAATACTTCAAATTTTCTTCCAGAACCAATAATATAGATGTATGTACCCTAAATGTCGTGGTCATATTATTCCAACATAAATTTCTGGTTCATTTGAAAGTCTATGAGTCATGCTAAAATCTACATTATCCATTGAACACTTTGTCAACAAACCTTGCTGTGCTGACCAGTGATCTTGTGTAAATCACTACTTTGCGAATGGTTTGATTTGGCTCATTGCAGTGTTTTGGTTTGAAGAGGCCTGCTTGAACATGGGTCTCATCAAAGAATTGGGCACTTTCAGCAAATTCAATACTTTTCGCAGGTGAACCTTTGGTTAAATGTTGGTTAAAATTGACACAGTACCATGACCAAATATGATTTAAACTTTCCCAGATTTGGGTAAAGATGCCTGTGACCTCTGTGATTTTGCCTTGACTATTAAACTATCTTTTGCTATTACACTCTTCAGAATTAGTTTGAAGCATGTTATTGTCTGAATACATGACAAGAGTTTTTCACATTTTTTTCTTTTAATCTCCATATGGTACAAAAAAAGTTCTACTGTTCAACTTAAACTATTCCCAAGCCATGAAATGATGAATATTCTTCGTGTCCTGAACCTATAACAGTGAAGCAGTTTAAGGAGCACATTAAAGCATTCATAAAACCACAGAGGTCACAGACAATCTTACAGAGGTTTCAGGTATGTTTAGATGTGGCCATGAAACTATGATACAAGCAAGCTGTCTCACTAAAATCAACCAAAATATACTGACCATGGTTATTGTGTTTTGCTGAAAGTGCCAAGTACTGCATGTGCTCTTTTGACCACCAGGTGGCCACATGTATACAATCATGTGACCTCCATTATGGTCTGTCAGGGTGTGAGGCCTGTACCATTGGTCAAATACTAATGGGAAAACACGGCTCTCTAAGCCAAATCACTACATTGTCTCAATCTGAAGGTGCCCCACTGTTAGCAAGACTTTACATCATCCCTACCTCAGAGTCGAGCTCCAAACAGATATGAAATGGGATGAACATATTGACAACATTGTCTGCAAACCAAATCAAGTACTGGGTTGAAATGAGGCTGTCTACAATACACTGGGCGTCCTCACTTAGAATATGCATCATGTGTGTGGGACCCTTACCTCAAGAAGACCGCATAGAATCAGCAGACGAGCAGCTAAATTTGTGTCTGGCAATTGGAAGAGAGAAACAGGCACTGTAACAAAAATCCTGGAAGACCTAAAATGGGACTCACTAGCAGGGAGAAGGAAGACCCAGAGGCTGGTTTTATTGTATAAGGCTATAAATGGTGAAATAGTGTTGAAACCTCCAGAACAGGTCAAAGTGAAATCACCTCCTACAAAGATAAATTATGGAAATTGCTGTATAGAAATGGCGACAAACTGTGACCCTTATAAAGACAGCTATTTTCCAAGTACTGTGACCGACTGGAATAACCTTCCCCCTCATCTAACTACATTGGAAACATGTAGCTTGGCATGTTTTGGGAACACCTTGCTAGAGTATAAAGTTTGGTGTCAAGCAGCTGGTATGAACCAGCTGCACCCCCTAGTGCAATCTTGCACTCTTGGTGGGATGCCAATTGGTTTTGCAGTGTAAACATACAGATGTTGATGTAGATGTTACTAAGCAGATGTTTGCACATGATCACTGGTAAGCTACACAACGTTCAATGTGTGATTTGGATTTTAGGAGAATACTCATCCACTTTTAAATCCAAGCACAGACATTAATGTCGGGGAAATATTATAGGTAAAAATATTTGATCGCAAAGTGTGGGGTATAAAGATTTATAATATGCAAGGAGAAAGTGCTTGAAAACCTCATTTCATGAATGATTTAAAGTATGGGATGGTCCTTGTGACTGCTTTCAACGGTTATGAATGTGTTAAATGAATCTGCCTTTGTAAATATTGTACATTTTGTTTTCTCGTCACTAAATATAAATGAATTCATTACATTTGAATAACCATTTTGAATGAATTTGCATCGATCAGGTTCATAACACAATCATGTAGTTCAAGAATCCCATCTGGATGGAAACGGCAATAGTTGATGATGTGGACATCTGAGATGGTGTATGTCGCTTTGCAGTTGATGTGGTAGATTGGGCTGATGATTTCGTTATGTCTTTGTAGTTACAAAATGGCGCAACGAGGAGTGAGACAGATGAATCTGCAGGTAAGCACACTGTTGATCTAACAGACATTCTTACCCATTTAATTCATGCAAATTCTATCTAAATTAAGATGATGTATGTCCAGTGATGTTTTGATAAAGTATACTGATTTGTGACAATTATTCAAGCATTCAGAAAAAACCCCCAAAAGAATTTGTTCCTTTTGAATTAATTATTCCTATTTTCCTGGATATATAAACAGTTACTTTCCTGAAAATGAAAACATAGGCTATATCATAATTTAGGAAAAGATTTTTGTAAACTGGGAATTGAATGATTAATATCATTAAGTGTTAGAGTCTTAAGAGATTTTGATGCAATATTCTACTTGGAGCTACCATGTTTTCAAAGCTTAGCTACAGCTATCGCCAATGAATTTCCCAATACACAACCAATATGTTTATAATGATATTCAATGTGAAATAAAAGTTTGGGCCAATAATCCTTTCTTTGTAGATGATGATGGCGTGAAAGACTTGGTGAATTTACTTAATTTATTTACGGTAAATAAATGCATTATATTCCATATGTATTTCCCAAACGATAATGATGTGAGATTAAATGATTGTTTTCGTGAAATTCAACATTAAACCAAACTATTTTTTTATTTATATAGAGAATTGTGCGCGAAAACATGGGACCAGTTAGAAAGTCTGAAAACACTGAAAGCCAGAGAGGTATTGTTTATATTTGATAGGTATATTGTACTAAAATGAATAAGATTAATATGACTTCAACAGAAAATATGGAAACAAGATATTCACAGTACATACAACATCATGTGAAGTCAATCTGTATATATATATATATATATATATATATATATATATATATATATATATATATATATATATATTTAGAAGCTGGTACAGATATGAGGTACTGGAGGTATTTTTGTCAGACCTCATTATGGGGTACCATCTCATACCTTAATGTGTGTAACAAGAGAGTGCCACCTGGTGTTAATAATGAAATTATTTTACATACCTCACAAATCTAACCTTCATATCAATGGCGCTAATGCCACTATCCACCACCAGGACACTTATTACTACCTGTGACACTAGATGGCAGTGATTTATATAGATATTGCCTGGTTGTATAAATATGCTTCTCAGACATATATCTTGCATATTTCAATAGATCTAAGCTGCTTACTTTGTATTAACATATGAACATATTTATATTGTAGAAAATGAATTAAATCTAGAAGCCCGGGGCAGACCTTGTTGCCCTTGGCCTACACGAGGTATGTTTTACATTATTACATCATGTATTCAAATAACTAAGGCAAGAAACATAATATATTTGAACCATCAAAACCCTTTGTGTCTGGAATATATACAAAACAATTTTGACTTGAATAATTCGTTAGTTTATATGATATATTATTAGCAATGCTTTACTGACGTATGGTTGAATACTTTCACATTACAGACCTGGACGCCCTCAGTGACACGTTTGGAGACGATATGAGGGTAAACGTCACATTCTTCTTCATCTATTATTTACTGCTAATCTTTAAAAAGAAAATAAAACTTTAATTGTTCTCAACTACAATATCGAAAGACTAGTAATTTGCTTTTCATATATTATTCTATTCTATAATATATATATATTACATATATGACACTATTAGCGCTTAGAGCAGACTTAGTCTGATATAGCGCTATATAAATCTTTATTATTATTATTATTATTATATTATATATCAATCAGCAGCTCTTGTTTAAAGATTTTCAAAAAATACCAACATATTTTGTGATTTATCAATAATCCTGGGCATTGATACCGGAAATAGTCGAGAAATAAACACTGTGCAATTTAATGTTAACCCCAAGAAAAGCTCACGGCATTCAATATTTAACAGATCATGTTTTCCCAAATATGTAATTAATTTTCTGACGTCACAGTACGTCTTGAGTTCAAGTATGTCGTCTGGCATTGATCTGTATATACACAAGATACTCGCCATGTTTAAATTCTGTTTTTCTCTTACTGAACATGTAAAGATATTGGGTATCGCATTCACACACACACACACACACACACACACACACACACGCACACGCACACGCACACACACACACACACACACACTCGTATGGCTCTTATTCACACTGAAAATATATGCTCTGACATTGGAGTAATTATGTAATTACTTGCAATATCGCCTGGAGGACATTGCTCTTGGGAGGGGGTTGGTAAGGCGGATGATCCAGTGCTTGGTCAGTTACCAATACGATAACTAAACTTCTATTTTATTTCTTTTCTTCAGTTATAATATAGTGTTCTCCAATCACCCATCGGCAAAGCCCAGATAGGTGATCTGGAGCGGTCTGAGATTTTTGCTTTTTGGTCATAATCTCGTTCAGATGTGATTTTTTAAATACCCAACTGTTTAAGTGATAATTCTTATTTTATGTATGATTATGTCTAAAATCTCACAAAAAAGCTTGATTATTTTTTGGATAACATTAAATAAAGAAAATATAAATACTTGATAATAATCGCCAGCTGCAAAAATTGAATCAAACCCGTTTTAACGGCAGTTGAAACGGGTTCAATTTTGACGTTTAAACGGGTTTACCAAAGTTTTTGCAGCTGGCGAGTTTTTACTTCACTAGGGCTCAATCAACTCCACCAAACTTTTCTTTGGTTGGAGTTGGTAGGGACCATGGACGTTCGACAAACCCCTCCAGATCACCTATCTGGGCTTTGCCGATTGGTGATTGGAGAACACTAGTTATAATATGCTATTATTATTTTCATTATAGAAAGAACTGGTAGACCGTTATAATAAGAAACAGAAGCGTGGGGACTGTTGTAAATAGGTGCAATCTTCAAGATCTGCCACATCCTGTCAATCAACTCTGAGCCTCCAAGATCTACCACCTCCTGTCAGTCAACTCTTAGCCTTCAAGATCTACCACATCCTGTCAGTCAACTCTGAGCCTTCAAGATCTACCACATCCTGTCAGTCAACTCTGAGCCTTCAAGATCTGCCAGATCCTGTCAGTCAACTCCGAGCCTTCAAGATCTACCACATCCTGTCCGCCAACTCCGAGCCTTCAAGATCTACCACATCCTGTCCGCCAACTCTGAGCCTTCAAGATCTGCCACATCCTGTCAGTCAACTCTGAGCCTTCAAGATCTACCACATCCTGTCAGTCAACTCTGAGCCTTCAAGATCTACCACATCCTGTCAGTCAACTCCGAGCCTTCAAGATCTACCACATCCTGTCAGTCAACTCTGAGCCTTCAAGATCTACCACATCCTGTCCGCCAACTCCGAGCCTTCAAGATCTACCACATCCTGTCCGCCAACTCTGAGCCTTCAAGATCTGCCACATCCTGTCAGTCAACTCTGAGCCTTCAAGGTCTACCACATCCTGTCAGTCAACTCTGAGCCTCCAAGATCTACCACATCCTGTCATCCAACTCTGAGCCTCCGAGATCTACCATATCATGTCAGTCAACTCATCATGTTTGTTTTAAATTCCTAATTGAATCCACCAGATTCAGAGGGCCATAATATGGTCACCAGCCCTTTCCCATTATCATTTTGTCTTCTTCTTACCCATTGTCAATTGACATATCTTCATTGAATGGTCATTATTCTAAACAACACCAGAGTAACAATATTAGCTTTGGCTTTAATTGTATTTTTTTCACAAAGAAAGAAAATTTGTGTATGACCCAATTAAAGCAAAATCCTTCCTGAAAAAATGTAGCTTTCAAATGCATCTTGAAAGTAACATATTAATTTAAGCAAATCTACATTTAAATACTCAGAATGTCAGTTGTAATCCATCCAATGGTATGTTAGAAAGCAAGTATATTATTACGTATAATAAATGCTAGTTCCCTTTCTCAAGAAACTAGCTATTCATGGAAACATCAAAGACATGTATGAGTTGAAAACTATGAAAAAATCAAAAGATTTAATATACATCTTTATTAATATATTCTTTATTTTAATGTTAACCTTTGATATTGTATATTTCTAAATAAATGATATTAAAATCAACATTGTCTTTGTTCAATTACAAAATAAGATGATTCCGAGGACTCAATTATTAGGACACCAAGATGCTACTGACATTGTGCTCTATTTATCCGAGACAGCTGTATCTTCCTTCTCAAATATCTTATATTATATCACTTATTGAAGCTTTTCTCTTCCTTTGAATTGATTAATTTCTGCTTGTAATTAAAGTATTATCTTATTCTCTTTTCTCCTGAAAATATCTCATGATTGGTAATGGCCAATTCTAGCTGAACGCACTTGTGTCAAGTGGCTTGTGTCAAGATTCAAAATGTTGATCCATCTACACGATATTCAACCTCTTTCAGATTTGCAGGGACAATAGGTTAAGGTTATAGTATCATATTATATCAGCTCATATGTAAAGCATTTAACGAGGTGCGATCGCTGGCGCTGTCCATGTGACCAAAATGTCAGTCAGACAATTGAGTGAAATGTTAAGTTTTGGTCACTCTCCCATTCAACGTAACATCTCTAAGGTCACTGAAAAGGTTGTAGCCAATCAACTAGTCCCACATCTGGTAAGAAATGGACTTACTGACAAATTCCAATCAGCTTACAAGGAGCATCACGGCACATCACTGTGTGATACTGACAACTAAAAATCAGTAATATTACTACTACTTGACCATACAGCTGCATTTGATACCATTGATCATCAAATACTGCTTGATAGATTGGAATCAAGATGCAAGGTTAGGATTCATGCTCTTGCCTGGATCAGGACATACCTAATGGAGAGGAAGCAATGTGTCAAGGTGGGACGACATAGATTCTCGCCATTAAGTAGGGGTCCCACAAGGATCTGTCCTAGGCCCCATTCCTTTCACAATATTTATGTCCCATTGTCTGATATCCTGACTCATATCCTACTATGGGCTCAACTATCATATATATGCAGATGATACTCAGATTTACATTCCTAATGAAAAATTGTCAATGAGCCTTTTTGATCTCTAATAAGATAACAAATAATGATGAAAAAACTGAGATGACTACTGCTAGCCAGACTATCAGCGCTGTCAGAATTAGTGATACTGATATCACACTTAGAGAGTTTGTAGTTGATCTTGGTATCGACTTTGACTCAAAAATGGACATGAAGGCTCAAATTAAGAAAAGGTGTAAAACGGGGCATTATCACATTAGGTATTTGGCAGTCATCAGACAGTGTCTAGAGGAGAAAAAACTGAAACACTGTTTTTATCATAGACTACAGAAATGATCTCCTTGCTGGTCTCCCACAATCAGATATTAAGTTGCAATATCTGCAGAACTCTGGTAGGAAAACTATTAGCCTTGCTTGTTGAAACTATTGCCCTTAAAATCTGGATCTTACATTTTGGATCTTACATTTTGTTCTCTCTTGAAGAATGACGATCCATCCAATAACTATTTTCTCATGGTCCATCCTATGACTAATTTGGATCACATGTCACATGAATAAATATTTTTGAGTTGAGTGTCCTCTGGTGGCAGATATTCTTTTCATGCCAAAAAAATGTTTTAAAAATAGTATGGTAAACAGTCAAAAATAGTTCCCTTTTCATTTGAACTTTTCAGTCATTATATAATGCCTGTGATATTTACAACTATTGATTTATTGTTTAAAAATCATAATGGAAATATCTTTGATATTTGAGAGCTTCATGTATTTATAATGGCAGAGTAATATATCACTGCTCCAAGCTTTCTTTTCTTGTGTCAAACTGTTCAGGGAAAATATTCCGCAGATTGTGAGAGCATAATAAAGTGGACTCCAAAACATCTTTGTAAAACTAATTTTATCAATATATACTATGATCCTCGTGAAACAGATGTTCGATTTTTCAAAAACATTAGAGAAAAATATAGGCAAAGTACACACTTATACATTTGAAAAATATTGATTTATCTGATATCTGATTACCATACGTTCTTTTTATTTCTAAACTATACAAATATAAATTTCAAACTCTATTTCACCAGGATCACAGTGAAATTGTCACACTAAATTGGCACCACCACAGCTAAAAACAATTAATTTCTCATCATAACTATTATCAGGGAAAATGAGGACAAAATTACCATTTTGAAAAATAAATAGTTGTAATCATATCTCATAATTCACATTTTGTAGTGTTTATATAATGATTAGCATCATTGGTGCTTTGAATTCAATAGGGAATGTATTTTAATATTGATAATGTACCAATTCCTATAAAGACCAGTATTTTGATTATTTTCTATTCTGCCACTCGAGAAACACATTGAATAAAACCCCGTAAAAACCTTTAATATTTCCTGGGAAAATGATCTACAAATGTGCAGTTAAACCCTCCGGGGAAAATGCACACAGACAGTAATATATTGTTCTAGAAGAGTGACCTTGTAATTTAGAAATACTTAATGGCTTTACATGATTGATAAAGTTCAACGTACTTATAAATATGTGCAAATCCAAATTGATTATTTTCTATTCTGCCACTCGAGACACTCATTGAAAAAAACCCCCGTAAAAACCCTTAATATTTCCTGGGAAAATGTTCCTGCCACAACCAATCTACAAATGTGCAGTTAAACCCTCCGGGGAAAATGCACACAGACAGTAATATTTTGTTCTAGAAGAGTGACCTTGTAATTTAGAAATACTAAATGGCCTTACATGATTGATAACGTACTTATAAATTTGTGCAAATCCAAATTAGTGTCTTCTGCTCTGATATCTAAAATGGTAAAAATGCTACAGATCATCCAAGTTGATATATATGGACATTGTGGGACACTCAGATGCAAAAGATGTGAAGATGTCATGGAAAATTAAAAATTTTATCTTTTCTTGAGAATTGCTAGTGCATGGATTATACTACTGAGCTCTGGCGATCTCTGGGCTTGCATGTAATTCTTGTGACTATGGCTGGAGAGAATTACAGTTATATGGGACCTTCCGATTCCTTTATTGATGTGAACAATTTCACCACATAAACAATCTATCAAGATATCTTAAACAAGCGGTGACAATGATTTGTATAACAGGTATTTCACTTGGACAAGTGACAGGATCACATTCATTGATTGTACAGAACTTCATGAAATGTGACACACATAAACAAAACATATGAGAGGCTTGAGTTGTGGTGGAAATGGAAAATTGTGAAATGGTGTTTATACGACCCTTTCAGCAACTATGGCCATATCAGGTCAACTTTCGAGCCTTTTAAAGAGTGTGAAAGTAAAACTGCCGGCAGTGGGAGTCGAACCCACCACCTCCCATCCTCCACTTATATAACCAGTGTGAGAGTAACACTGCCAGCAGTGGGAGTTGAACCCACCACCTCCCATCCTCCACTTATATAACCAGTGTGAAAGTAACACTCTTGGCAGTGGGAGTCGAACCAACCACCTCCCAACCCCCACTTATATAACCAGTGTGAAAGTAAAACTGCCGGCAGTAGGAGTCGAACCCACCACCTCCCGTCCTCCACATCTATAACCAGTGTGAAAGTAACACTGCCGGCAGTGGGAGTTGAACCCACCACCTACCGTCCTCCAATTATATAACCAGTGTGGCAGTAACACTGCCGGCAGTGGAAGTCGAACCCACCACCTCCCGTCCTCCACTTATATAACCAGTGTGAAATCAACACTGCTAGTAGAGTGAGTCGAACCCACCACCTCCCGTCCTTTACTTATATAACCAGTGTGAAAGCAACACTGCCGGCAGTGGGAGTCGAACCCACCACCTCCCGTCCTCCACTTATATAACCAGTGTGAAAGCAACACTCCTAGTAGAGTGAGTCGAACCCACCACCTACCGTCCCCCACTTATATAACAAGTGTGAAAGCAACACTGCCGGCAGTGGGAGACGAACCCACAACCTCCCATCCTTCACTTATATAACCAGTGTGAAAGTAACACTGCCGGCAGTGGGAGTCGAACCCACCACCTCCCGCCCTCCACTTATATAACCAGTGTGAAAGTAACACTGCTGGCAGTGGGAGTCGAACCCACCACCTCCCATCCTCCACTTATGTAACCAGTGTGAAAGTAACCTTGCCAGCAGTGGGAGTCCAACCCACCACCTCCAGTCCTCCACTTATATAACCAGTGTGAAAGCAACACTGCCGGCAGTGGGAGTCGAACCCACTACCTCCCGTCCTCCACTTATATAACCAGTGTGAAAGTAACACTGCCAGCAGTGGGAGTTGAACCCACCACCTACCGTCCCCCACTTATATAACCAGTGTTAAAGTAACACTGCCGGCAGTGGGAGTCGAACCCACCACCTCCCGTCCTCCACATCTATAACCAGTGTGAAAGTAACACTGCTGGCAATGGGAGTCGAACCCACCACCTCCCGTCCTCCACTGATATAACCAGTGTGAAAGTAACACTGCCAGCAGTGGGAGACGAACCCACCACCTCCCATCCTCCACTTATATAACCAGTGTGAAAGTAACACTGCCGGCAGTGGGAGTCGAACCCACCACCTCCCATCCTCCACTTATATAACCAGTGTGAAAGTAACACTGCCGGCAGTGGGAGTCGAACCCACCACCTCCCGCCCTCCACTTATATAACCAGTGTGAAAGCAACACTGCCGGCAGTGGGAGACGAACCCACCACCTCCCATCCTTCACTTATATAACAGTGTGAAAGCAACACTGCCAGCAGTGAGAGTCCAACCCACCACCTCCCGTCCTCCACTGATATAACCAGTGTGAAAGTAACACTGCCAGCAGTGGGAGACGAACCCATCACCTCCCATCCTCCACTTATATAACCAGTCTGAAAGTAACACTGCCGGCAGTGGGAGTCCAACCCACCACCTCCCATCCTCCACTGATATAACCAGTGTGAAAGTAACACTGCCGGCAGTGGGAGTCCAACCCACCACCTCCCGCCCTCCACTTATATAACCAGTGTGAAAGCAACACTGCCGGCAGTGGGAGTCCAACCCACCACCTCCCATCCTCCACTTATATAACCAGTGTGAAAGTAACACTGCCAGCAGTGGGAGTCGAACCCACCACCTCCCGTCCTCCACTTATATAACCAGTGTGAAAGTAACACTGCCAGCAGTGGGAGTCGAACCCACCACCTCCCGTCCTCCACTTATATAACCAGTGTGAATGTAACACTCTCGGCAGTGGGAGTCGAACCCACCACCTCCCAACCTCGACTTATTAAAGGCACATATCCTACACTCTACCAACTGTGCTAGTGGAGCCGGTTTGATTTGTGGTGGAAAGGCTCACACTGCACCATTAGTCATTGGTCAAAATCATTGATAGGTCATAATATTTATCGATGGAATTGGTGTGAAAAAAAGTCTGAAATATATGTACTTAATATATGCCATATCAATTTCCTTATTTCTGTACAAATATATCAATATAAAATGCATTGATTCATTTAACTAAAACAAAGTGAGATATTACTTGAAAAAAGTATACACTTCATCTTTTATTCTATTTATTATCTCTATTATGCAAATATCAATATGAACTATACAAGACAAAAACATCAATTTTCTTAGTAGTTATGTTATTGGCTATGTACAATTATATAGATTATTTGTTTTTTGTCTAATTTTAGTGCATGATATAAATGTTTTAGATATATTAAAGCTGACATTTTTTTGTATTTTTTCTTGAACCATTTTCAAGAAGCATATATCCTGAATTTATGAACAAATACGTTTATTAGTTCCACTACTAATGTCTTATGTTTTCCTTATTTGGTTTTATTTGTGGTTTACAATCAAAAGGTTCCTTTTTGTGGTTTACAATCAGAAGGTTTCTTTTTGTGGTTTACAATCAGGTTTCTTTTTGTGGTTTACAATCAGAAGGTTTCCTTCATTAAGATCCTAGCTGTGACATATAATTCATTGTGTTATATATGTGTTATGAGAAAACAATGACAGGGGCATATAAGAATATATTACAAAGTGTAAATCTGCCTGACTGGCTGATCATGACAGTTAGTCAAGAATGGTGTTTTCTCAGGTACACACCTTATTAGAAAGATTTAATATGAAAAATATCACAAAGGCATGGGTCATATGATTCAAAATCAATATGCATTAATCATATGTAAGAATCTGTGGTTTTGCTTATCACAAAAGAGTCACTTTGTTTCATTCATGTTGATTAAAGTAACTTTCAATGTAAGAAATGGAAGAGCTTTCAGTGTAATATGCTATGCCAATATATATGTGGTTAAAAAAGCTCTTAATGTTTATAAAACCTTGTAACTTTTATATCACAGGTCACTTTCATACAAAATGATGGTACTGAATTGAAGTAGTCCTTTTATTGTGTATCACACTTCATATCAAGATTCAGGTATTTTGGATCACAATTATTTTTTTCTTACAACTCATAGCAATGTCTATGTGCACCAGTTCAATGTCTATGTGCACCAGTTCAATGTCTATTTGCACCAGTTCTAATGTCTATGTGCACCAGTTCTAATGTCTATGTGCACCAGTTCTAATGTCTATGTGCACCAGTTCAATGTCTATGTGCACCAGTTCAATGTCTATGTGCACCAGTTCTAATGTCTATGTGCACCAGTTCTATGTCTATGTGCACCAGTTCAATGTCTATGTGCACCAGTTCTAATGTCTATGTGCACCAGTTCAATGTCTATGTGCACCAGTTCAATGTCTATGTGCACCAGTTCTAATGTCTATGTGCACCAGTTCTATGTCTATGTGCACCAGTTCAATGTCTATGTGCACCAGTTCAATGTCTATGTGCACCAGTTCTATGTCTATGTGCACCAGTTCTAATGTCTATGTGCACCAGTTCTATGTCTATGTGCACCAGTTCTAATGTCTATGTGCACCAGTTCTAATGTCTATGTGCACCAGTTCAATGTCTATGTGCACCAGTTCAATGTCTATGTGCACCAGTTCAATGTCTATGTGCACCAGTTCCAATGTCTATGTGCACCAGTTCCAATGTCTATGTGCACCAGTTCTAATGTCTATGTGCACCAGTTCAATGTCTATGTGCACCAGTTCTAATGTCTATGTGCACCAGTTCAATGTCTATGTGCACCAGTTCAATGTCTATGTGCACCAGTTCAATGTCTATGTGCACCAGTTCAATGTCTATGTGCACCAGTTCAATGTCTATGTGCACCAGTTCTAATGTCTATGTGCACCAGTTCAATGTCTATGTGCACCAGTTCTAATGTCTATGTGCACCAGTTCAATGTCTATGTGCACCAGTTCTAATGTCTATGTGCACCAGTTCTAATGTCTATGTGCACCAGTTCCAATGTCTATGTGCACCAGTTCAATGTCTATGTGCACCAGTTCTAATGTCTATGTGCACCAGTTCTAATGTCTATGTGCACCAGTTCTAATGTCTATGTGCACCAGTTCCAATGTCTATGTGCACCAGTTCAATGTCTATGTGCACCAGTTCTAATGTCTATGTGCACCAGTTCTAATGTCTATGTGCACCAGTTCCAATGTCTATGTGCACCAGTTCCAATGTCTATGTGCACCAGTTCTAATGGTTGAATACAACACCCAATTATTATCACTAAATTTATTATTATCAATAAATGAAGTTGGCATATTAATCAACTCAGGTTGAGACTATAAGCATTATTACTGCTTAAACTATACTGGAATTTATTAAGAGCCAATTATTAATCCTTAATATGAATCTAAAAGTTTAAACTTTGAACAATAAAAATCTTTCTTAAATCAATCATATGTACATGTTCGCTCTGTACAAAATGGATCACTATTTGCACATTTCATCTCCTGGAATCAATAACTAATATGATAAAAAGTGGATGCAATTTATCCATTGAACAGTAAAAATTGTTCAGTTGACAAGTCACAAATTTACAAGGAGTAGGTCAGCGTATGACAGTAAGCAATTTAACAATCAATATTAAATTCTAGAATCAATATTACATTCTTTTTGTGCGTCCAACCTATCCACTTAAGATATTTACAAATATAGATCATTATTATTACTAAGGGCTATAATTCATAGTATATCATGTGATATAAATATGAAAGAAATTGCATTTCAAACAGCAAATGAGAATGCCATTGTGTCATTCTAAAATGCCATTTATTTTATTTGTTATTCATGCATTTCAAACGTTATTAAGCCTGTCTGTGTATAAAACTACAATTTTAACAAATTTCAGATGAACCTTTTTTGAATGAGTTACAATCCCACTGAGCAAATAAAACTGCATTTAAAAAATAATAATGATATCAATACATTTGACCAATATTTACACCAAATGATAAAAGTCTCAGTACCAGCACTGTTAGCTCAGCAAATGACCTTTGCCCGGGTGAGGGGCGTGGCTGAAATACAAAGGTGATAACCTCAGATCTCACTGCCATAAACATGAAATATTCAAAACACCCCCATTTAAGATATTAACATCATTATGATGTATTACTGTCTGTGTGGTTAAACATTAGATACGTCGTTGAAACCATGGTTGGTATAAGCTCCGTTATTGGCTGGAGGAGACACCTTAATGATAGGAGCTTTTGGCTTCAGCTCCATCTCTTCTTCAGCTATGGTAAACTTGACAGTGCCTGAACTAGATTTGTCAGTTTCTTCCTCTACTTTGTCCTTCTTCCCATTTTTTCTGTAAAGAAATGTGAAACAATATTTAAAATCAGCCATTTTTCTTGTTATTTTTTGAATTCAGAATCTATTCTTAATTGCCTGATATACAATTCTAAACAAAACAGACTCAAAAATACCTTTTTTTTTATCATATCTTATGCAAATATATTTTAAAACTATGTAATAAATCATACTTATGCAATGCATAGTTAAATGAAGTGGTAGAAAGCCAATTAGCTTAATCATAACATTGTAAGCCTGAGATGAAAAGTGTTTGTCATACAGACCTGTTCCTCAGTGGAGACTTGTCCTGTATTTCATTTGCAACAAGTTGTTTCCAAATTGCAGTTTGTCCCATTTCCTGTGAGATTTGGATTTCATTGGAAAGTGGGTCATATGTGATGCGATTAACAGGGACCTTGATGGACTGGCCTCCTTGCAGGGGTATGTTAATAAGGCCTCCAGTCAGTTCTATTATTTTGTCAGGCCGCTGAGTCTGTAAAATAACATAAAAACTTATTAATTCAAACTCTCTTTTTCTAATGGTATTCTCAAGTTGTCAGCTGATAACCTTTTAGTCTTAAGTAAAATTCACCTTTTCTTAAGTAAATAACCTTTAATAGTAAATGCTATTCTTTGGTTAGAAAAAAGAAAAAAGAAAATTGCTTGTCAGCATGAATAAGTTGAATATTTAAAATCAAACCAACTTTTTCCTGATCATTAACATATTTTCACAAGTTTCTTTTCTATTTCTAACAAACACGAAGCCTTGAACATTAAATATTCATGTTATATGTCTCGCGACAGATCTGACCTCTTGCTCTTCCTGCAATTTCTTTTCCTTTTCTTTTCGGTCCTGGCGCTCTCTCTTATGAGACTCTGGCATTATATCATCCAGCCACTTCAACTCGTGATGGGTGAACACCCAATCCAAGGCCTTCCTCACAAAACACATCGCTAACACCTGCAGCAGCAACATGCAACATTAACAGCAGGTCATATTAAATCACTGGTCTATTTAGAAGTGAAACATGACAGTTTTATCTTTATGTTGTACCAAGACGATCTGTTGCTGTAGTAACTTCTGTTTCATTGATATCTATATGATAATTGGAATAGAATAATCTGTCTTACATTTATTTTATTTTTTATGTTTGTGGATACGTATATAATGAAATTGCATAATCTCATCTAACATTGAATTCCTACTTGTATTATCATTAACCCTTCTTTGAAAACAATAGAATGAAATCTTATATATATTCCAGATAAAAGTACAGGTATAGGTCATTGAAATAAATTGCTGAACACGAACAAAATATTGCAGTTACCATTTTCAACCTAAACACGCCATGTCTTAATAGAAATGAGTAAAATCAATAGAAATACAAGTATTTTTCATTTTTTTAAAGGTTATTGATTGACGCAGTATAAATGATTGCAAATTAGGTGAAAATTGTCATTGAGTCCAGGGCTTCGACTGAATAGAGAGAAAAAAGCAATAATACGCCTATGTCTATGGTCACGATAAAAGCTTTACCATAATAGGGAAGATGATGGATATAGATTTGAAAGTCTTCACGACCCAGAGGATGGCCAGGCAGAAGACCTGTATGAAGGTGAAGAGGTGAATCCTCCTTAGGGGCACATGCTGCAGGAACACATAGTTAGGCTGGTACTTGGCAGGCATAAAGGCCACCCCAATACGCTGCATCAGCTGTAAAACATGATCACATAGTTAGGCTGGTACTTGGAGACCACCCCCATAACCCGCATCAGCTGTAAAACATGATCACATAGTTAGGCTGGTACATGGAGGCCACCCCAATACGCTGCATCAGCTGTAAAACATGATCACATAGTTAGGCTGGTACATGAAGGTCACCCCTATACGCTGCATCAGCTGTAAAACATGATCACATAGTTAGGCTGGTACTTGGCAGGCATAAAGGCCACCCCCATACGCTGCATCAGCTGTAAAACATGATCACATAGTTAGGCTGGAACATGAAGGCCACCCCTATACGCTGCATCAGCTGTAAAACATGATCACATAGTTAGGCTGGTACATGAAGGCCACCCCTATATGCTGCATCAGCTGTAAAACATGATCACATAGTTAGGCTTGAACATGAAGGCCACCCCTATACGCAGCATCAGCTGTAAAACATGATCACATAGTTAGGCTGGTACATGAAGGTCACCCCTATACGCTGCATCAGCTGTAAAACATGATCACACAGTTAGGCTGGAACATGAAGGCCACCCCTATACGCAGCATCAGCTGTAAAACATGATCACATAGTTAGGCTGGTACTTGGCAGGCATAAAGGCCACCCCTATACGCTGCATCAGCTGTAAAACATGATCACATAGTTAGGCTGGAACATGAAGGCCACCCCTATACGCTGCATCAGCTGTAAAACATGATCACATAGTTAGGCTGGTACATGAAGGCCACCCCTATACGCTGCATCAGCTGTAAAACATGATCACATAGTTAGGCTGGTACATGAAGGCCACCCCTATACGCTGCATCAGCTGTAAAACATGATCACATAGTTAGGCTGGTACATGAAGGCCACCCCTATACGCTGCATCAGCTGTAAAACATGATCACATAGTTAGGCTGGTACATGAAGGTCACCCCTATACGCTGCATCAGCTGTAAAACATGATCACATAGTTAGGCTGGTACTTGGCAGGCATAAAGGCCACCCCTATACGCTGCATCAGCTGTAAAACATGATCACATAGTTAGGCTGGAACATGAAGGCCACCCCTATACGCTGCATCAGCTGTAAAACATGATCACATAGTTAGGCTGGTACATGAAGGCCACCCCTATACGCTGCATCAGCTGTAAAACATGATCACATAGTTAGGCTGGAACATGAAGGCCACCCCAATACGCTGCATCAGCTGTAAAACATGATCACATAGTTAGGCTGGTACATGAAGGCCATCCCTATACGCTGCATCAGCTGTAAAACATGATCACATAGTTAGGCTTGAACATGAAGGCCACCCCTATACGCAGCATCAGCTGTAAAACATGATCACATAGTTAGGCTGGTACATGAAGGTCACCCCTATACGCTGCATCAGCTGTAAAACATGATCACACAGTTAGGCTGGAACATGAAGGCCACCCCTATACGCAGCATCAGCTGTAAAACATGATCACATAGTTAGGCTGGTACATGAAGGTCACCCCTATACGCTGCATCAGCTGTAAAACATGATCACACAGTTAGGCTGGAACATGAAGGCCACCCCTATACGCTGCATCAGCTGTAAAACATGATCACACAGTTAGGCTGGTACATGAAGGCCATCCCTATACGCTGCATCAGCTGTAAAACATGATCACATAGTTAGGCTGGTACTTGGCAGGCCACCCTTATACGCTGCATCAGCTGTAAAACATGATCACATAGTTAGGCTGGTACATGAAGGACATCCCTATACGCTGCATCAGCTGTAAAACATGATCACATAGTTAGGCTGGTACTTGGCAGGCCACCCTTATACGCTGCATCAGCTGTAAAACATGATCACACAGTTAGGCTGGTACATGAAGGCCATCCCTATACGCTGCATCAGCTGTAAAACATGATCACATAGTTAGGCTGGTACTTGGCAGGCCACCCTTATACGCTGCATCAGCTGTAAAACATGATCACACAGTTAGGCTGGTACATGAAGGCCATCCCTATACGCTGCATCAGCTGTAAAACATGATCTCATAGTTAGGCTGGAACATGAAGGCCACCCCTATACGCAGCATCAGCTGTAAAACATGATCACATAGTTAGGCTGGTACATGAAGGCCATCCCTATACGCTGCATCAGCTGTAAAACATGATCACATAGTTAGGCTGGAACATGAAGGCCACCCCTATACGCAGCATCAGCTGTAAAACATGATCACATAGCTAGGCTGGTACTTGGCAGGCCACCCTTATATACGCTGCATCAGCTGTAAAACATGGACATATTAATTAAGCGTTAATTCAATCCCCACTGAACTTGCGTGATGAATATTCAAAGGAATTTATATGTTTTAGATTTAAAATACTCTCTATCATCATATGTATCTGGTATCAATCACCTATTTTCTAATTTATTATTGTAACAGTTCTAAAATGTTACATTTAATGCATGCTTCAAAGTAAATAGCTATCGGTGATAACAGAAAGTATTCTTTATCATTTGAAAGACATGAATATGCAGTCAGGTTAATTACATCATCCACATCATCCATATTGTGTTAGTCATAAAAAGTCAAAGAGTTAATTTTTTTCCACATGTTTTATGTAACATGGAATTAACATAGTTGTTATCACTTAGATAATATAACTGGCTTTTATCAGTTATAGAATTTACCTTATTAATGGAATCTACCTGTTTCAAATTACCAGGTTTTGAAACTTAATTTACCTGGATTGAATTGTCTGAATGCATTTATCAAGAATTTGTGTTGTATTTACCTGAACCCCATTGAGTGAGGAGACACCCATGTACAGGAAGACACCATACAAGACGGCCATGGGGATATGCTGCAATACAAACAACACTCATTGATCAAACCGGTAATAGAAATAGTGCAGAAACAATAGGAAAATGCACTTGGTTTAAGTACACTGGTCAAATAACAAAAATGCCACTCATTGGTCTAACTGATAATAGAAATAGTGCAGAAACAATAGGAAAATGCATATAGTTTAAGTACACTGGTCAAATAACACAAATATGTCACTCATTGATCAACCTGATGGATTCATAGATAACAATCATGCAGAAAATATGAAAATGTATTTAACTATGCACATTCCTGATGTAACACATCACATGGTGATCAAGCTGATGAATTCGTAGATAACAATCATGCAGAAAATGCACTAACTTTGAGTAGACTGGTGAGCATCACTGAGACACCAACAAACAGGAACACTAGGATACCAGTAACACGCTGCTCTCTGAAATATAGCAGGAGTAATAAGGAGAATGTATGTGTAAGGAATGGAAGAATATAGATATATAATGCAGGGCTCTTAGAGACGATTATACTTATGAATAACTCTTCTCACATGGCATGGCCCCCTTGCTAGCAACATGTTTCTTGTCTAAGTTTGGGTCTCCCTGGTATTAAATATATCTAAATGGTCAATTTAATTACACTGTACATTATTATATGGAGGCCAAATAGATTAATTATTGACTACTGAGTTATTAGAGTTGTTGATTAATAAGATAAATAATTAGATAAATGTATCCAACAGCAAGATGTCTTCATGGTTTATCAGTTGACAGTCTTCACTATTAAAGATAATTGCTAGATATTTTTCAAATATATAGTATAATGTGTCAAATGATAATCCACAAATATTTTGTTCAAGGAAAATGTTGCTGGCAGTTAGTTTGATGGTTAGTGTTATTTACCTGATGCCCAGGAACTTGGCACTTTCTCCTGGAGCAGAGGTCTGTGATTCCACTCTCAGGCTGTGTACATGGTTAATAGAGAGAACAGTAGCGGCTACAAACCAGGGACTGCCCAGCACCGAGCATAGGGCTATTTGTATGGCAATGATGAACAAATCCAAATGATAGCCGCATCCTTTCTGTTAAGAACATATACATATATTTAAATCTCTTTTTTCATTTTCATTAATAGTTTACACATGTGTTAGCTCTAATGTGAAATTAGATATTCAAATTGATATTAACAGTACAAAAACTCTTTGACATACTCTTCATTGAGAGTTATACATACCTTGAGTTTATACTCTTTCCTGTTAATGATAACTGCGGTGATTTGTTGGTCCATGAATATGAGAATTGTTGCCAAGAGAGCCGGAAGTATGGCAGCTGGTAAAGTCCACATCGGGTTGACAAACGGATTGATCACCCAACCCCTGCCACCTTTGGTTGGCTAAACATGGCAATATGGAATATGATCATTATGCAATACAAATCTTACAAAATGTGAATAAAATTTTATTTTGTTTTTGTTTACAAAATAAAGTCCTCTCAACCGTAAACGATAAGGATACTTGAGTAGATATTATGAGCAATTTGAGTTTACCTTGAAGTCTTCTGGCACGTTAAGTTTGGGGGTGTTAAGCCGGACAATGGCATCCACTGTAACCATGACAGCAATGGCTGTCATCACAGCGAAGTCGCTGATCATTCCTCTTATCTAAATTAAATAATCATACAATATATGGGAATGAATGCGCTGTGTATGAGCCCACTTCAAATATTCCAAATCCTGTTAGAAAAAGCCACTTTTGAGCATAGCAAAGTATAAGTCTTTATTTTGTATACTTTAAGATGAGATAAGACAATAGTGGATAACTAAAACTATCATTCCAACCTTCGATGGGAAATATCTTGAGTTTCTGAAGTGTTTGAGGGAATAGGCCAGAGTGAAGGTTCCTATGAAGAGCAGACATGAGAAGAAGAAGACATCTGGATAAGGCCTGGGGTGAGCACAGTTAGGACCCACCAGAATCCCTCCCTCATCCTCACAGTCCCCATAGGCCACCGCCGACCAGTCCCGACCAGAACTACTATCATTAGGTGATACTGATGACAGCAGGCTCATGGTTGTGGGTAGCAAGCTGCTCAGCACGGTCATGCTGATGTTACTCATTGTCCCATTGGGATCTAGTTCTCTGCCTGAATCGGTTGCCAGCATGCTCATTGTTGTCACTATAATAATGATATGTCACTAAATGTCAATTACTATGATGATGATGATGATGATGATGATGATGATAATAATAACAAAAATAATAATAATAATAATAATAATAATAATAATAATAATAATAATAATAATAATAATAATAATAATAATAATAATAATAATAATAATAATAATAATAATAAAAGTAATAGTAATAGTAATAGTAATAGTAATAATAATAATAATAATAATAATGATAATGATAATGATAATAATAATAATAATAATAATAATAATAATAATAATAATAATAATAATAATAATAATAATAATAATAATAATAATAATAATAATAATAATAATAATAATAAAGAATAATGATAATAATAATAATAAAAATCATAATAATAATAATAATAATAATAATAATAATAATAAAGAATAATAATAATAATAATAATAATAATAATAATAATAATAATAATAATAATAATAATAATAATAATAATAATAATAATAATAATAATAATAATAATAATAATAATAATAATAATAATAATAACAACAACAACAACAACAATGATAATAGATATGAGGGCTATCAATTTGATATGAATATTAATTGAGGTGAATAATCATACACAAGCTTACTGTTATAATCCAGAGTGGCATTCGGTGACATGCAGATGCAGCGGTATCCAAACAAGGTTTGCAGGCTCATGGTGACAGGGTAATCATCTAGAATGTGGAATAGTTTCTTGAAGGCCTCGTAGATGTAGATCAGGGCAATGAGCGTGGCAAAGCTCTCCTCTGTGAAACGTGTTATATAACGCACCAGAGCACTCAAGTCAAAGGCAACAATAACTATCAGGATGACGCACACCCAAATACCAATCCAGAAGCGGAATCCAAGGTAGTCCAGCTGATTGTCACTGAAAGGAAATCATATCATCAGTTATCATGATGAAAATGCTCTTTTAACATATTGGATAAAAAGGACTGAGCATTAGAATTAATCATTACTCTTTGGAAAGCAAGAACTGAAGATTAAAATTAATCATGACTCTTTGGAAAGCAAGGACTGCACATTAAAATTAATCATTACTCTTTAGAAAACATAAACTGAACATAAGAAATATCACAAAGAACTAGTATAGCTCCACATACGAGCAAAAGCCGTATAATATCGTTTCAAAGACGAGTATAGGACCGGTGCTGCCGAGGATGGTGAGCGGTTGCCCGGCAAACAGATGATAAGACACTCCACAGATGGCGCCCGACAACAACGACTCCATGGCCGCCTACAACAAGAGAAAATTCAGGCTCGACTTCCGGCTCACAGTTATCAAACTGCACCGGGCGGTCAGCACGAGTGCTACTCACAGATTGGAGATAGTGCGTATTGGATCTCCCCTCTAGCTGGGTAGCCACGCTGCGTAGGCTCTGAGTGCCCACGAGACAAAAGTGGAGCGGCCAACATATCAAATCAAATCAAATCAAAAAATCAAAAAACAGGCAAGTCCAGGCGCAAATCTATCTTTCTCGCTTTACCTTCACGCTTTACCTTCATTTGTTTGTATAAACGACCTTTTCAACACCGTTCAGGCTACATCGGGTCTGACAAAGCCTGTCACTGGGACTCAATGCCCTACTCTGCAAGAGTGCTTTGGGGATCTTTCTTTTGAATTATCACATAGACACGATAACACAAACCACGACATTTTATAACCAATCGTGGATGAATCAATGACCGGTGTGATAATCAAAGCACTAGCATATATTAGTATTCCCATACAAACCTTTCTCGACGATTCAGACTGACCCAACCGAGATTCAAACCCAGTGCCTTCAGTATCTGCGCGGTCTGGGAGACAGACGTTTGACCAACTGAGCTCCCAAAATTTATGTAATGAATATTTAACATGACTTAGCGTCATATGCATCAGTATTCATCGTTTTTCTTTTTTTTGTAACTTTAACACATTTTAGGGCTCAACGGTATCTGCTTAAAAAAAATTAAACATTGTCATGGGTAAAATTATATTTTAATTTTTAGAAACGGCACATGGAACGTTTTTTAACCCTATAAAGTATAATGCTATATGCGGGGGAGGGTGTCGATTTCCTGATCTGATTAAGATTACACTAAAAGTGGGAAACATCTTAAAATAATCTTATAATGAATGGTTGTCTTTTAATGACTACGATATAAGGTTAGACACTGACCATATTATCATTTGTGGCAGCCCCAAGAAGACCTCCGAATGTGATGATTGGAGTGAGACAGGCAAAGTACATGAAGAAGAAGGACGCTATGCACTGCACGTGGAGCACATCTTTGAAGTCACTCAAGATACAAGGGAGCCTTCCGCTTGACATCAGTAATCAGACCGCCAAACAACCTGCAAATATACATCTTACCACTTACGGACAGGATAGGCCATGTAACTCATTTCTAAGTGTATAGGCTTCAACTTTAACTGAATGAGGCATGTATTATTCAATTGACTCTCTCTTTACTCATCCACCTGTCCACTTTGTCTACTAACATGCCTAATTGTTCCAGTATTTACCTCCCTGATTGCCTCCCTGATGTACCTTTCTGATTATATAATTGCTCCAGTATTTACCTTCCTGATTCCTCCAGTATATTGCTTCCTCCAGTATTTACCTGCCTGATTCCCCCAGTATATTGCTTCCTCCAGTATTTACCTGCCTGATTCCCCCAGTATATTGCTTCCTCCAGTATTTACCTGCCTGATTCCCCCAGTATATTACTTCCTCCAGTATTTACCTGCCTGATTCCTCCAGTATATTGCTTCCTCGAGTATTTACCTATCAAGGTTGCCTACTATAAAGCATGCATAGAAAACAATAAGGGTAACTCAAAAAAGTTATGGCAATACCTGCGAGATGTTATTCCCAAAGACAGTAAACCCTTACCAGCAAACATCAAAGTGGGAAACAGAGTTATCACTGACCCACTTGAAATTTCTGAAAGTTTCAATGGATTCTTTTCTTCAATAGTACATAAATATCTCCCTAGTTTTGCCCATCTGACCAGACATAACCACACAAAACTTCAGGCATTTTTGGATCCCAAACTGTCACATAGATCACACTTCCAAATTCCCGACATGAATGTAGAGGATACATATAAAGCCCTGAATGCATTAGATGTACACAAAGCTACTGGCTTAGACTCCCTTAGTGCAAAACTCCTAAAATTGTCTTCTCCAGCAATAGCCACACCTCTTACCCACATCTTCAACCAAAGTATAAAATTTGGTAAATTCCCAACAAAGTGGAAAACTGCAAGAATCACCCCAATACACAAGTCTGGGCCAATGTCAGACACAAATAACTTTTGACCAGTGTCCATACTGTGTGTTGCCAGTAAGATCATTGAACGCCACATACACCATCATCTCTATCAGTACCTCATACAGCATAAACTTTTACATCCTGCCCAATCAGGATTTGGGACAAGCCACTCATGTGAGACTGCCCTTGCCAAACTTGTAAATGAGTGGACACAGAATATGGAGAAAGGACTGATAAATGGGGTCATATTTGTTGATCTCAGGAAAGCATTCGACCTTGTAGATACTGATGTACTACTAGAAAAGCTAAAAATGTATCATTGTAACACAACCGCAGTATCATGGTTCCAGTCTTATCTGCAAGGTCGAAAACAGTGTGTTCAATTCAAACAATCATTGTCAACAGCAACAGAGGTTACACATGGTGTGCCCCAAGGAAGTATCCTGGGGCCGTTATTGTTCATATTATTCATGAACGACCTCCCATTACATATTGATGCAAATATTGACATGTATGCAGACGACTCAACTGTACACATTTGTGCTAAAACAATCCAAGAATTAAATGAAAAACTAGGTTGTGATCTAGAAAACATTAAGAAATGGTGCACAAATAATAGAATGGTTGTGAATGGAGATAAAACAAAAGCTATGGTTATCACAACTGTCCAACGAGCTACTTGGCTACCATCCAGAGAATTAGAAGTCAGCTATGATGGAATGCCCCTTGAAAATGTCGAAAGTGACAAACTGCTAGGTGTTGTGGTAGATAATAACCTATCTTGGAGAAATCATGTTGACAAAGTTGCCAAAACACTTAGTAGTGGTATAGCACTTCTGCGCAGAATAAAGTGCTATCTCCCATTAGACACAAGACTATTGTACTACAAAACGTTTCTGCAACCACACCTTGATTACTGTAGCATTATATGGGGTAACTCTAGTCACACACCAAGGCTTCACAAGCTCCAGAAAATGGCTCTCAGACTGATTTATGACAAACCAAGGCTGACTCACTCACAGCCACTTTTCAAGGAAAGTGGTTTGTTAACAATCAGTCAGAGAGTCAGGTTCAGAACAGTTTGTATGGTGTTTAAGAGCCTTCACAACTTAACACCTCAATATATATGTGATATGTTTGTGGAAAAGAGCGGCAGACTAACCAGAAGCTCTGTACAAGGAGATTTAGTTATGCCAAAGCGTAAGTTAGGTGTCAGCAGGAAAGCTCTGCCTTATAATGGTGCTAGTGAATATAACAAATTGCCAATGAATGTAAGAGATTCTCAAACTTTTGAAGTTTTTAAAACAGAAGCTTACAAGCATTTTTTAAAGGCATAAAAGGATTTTAAAGTTTTTATTGTATTATATATGTTTTTAATATTTAGTCATACATTGTCTCATTGTAAATAATCTTTATCACCCTATAGAGGGCCCAGTGTAAGATTAGTTTTATACTAAACTGGTTGTTTTATGTTACTTTGTATTGTAAAACATTTTACCCTCTCTAAATAAAGATTATTTGATTTGATTTGATTTGATTTGATTCCTGATTCCTCCGGTATATTGCTTCCTCCAGTATTTACCTGCCTGATTCCTCCAGTATATTGCTCCCTCCAGTATTTACCTTCCTCATTCCTCCAGTATATTGCTTCCTCCAGAATTTACCTGCCTAATACCTCCAGTATATTGCTTCCTCCAGTATTTACCTGCCTGATTCCCCCAGTATATTGCTTCCTCGAGTATTTACCTACCTGATTCCTCCAGTATATTGCTTCCTCGAGTATTTACCTGCCTCATTCCTCCAGTATATTGCTTCCTCCAGTATTCACCTGCCTGATTCCCCAGTATATTGCTTCCTCCAGTATTTACCTGCCTGATTCCCCCAGTATATTGCTTCCTCCAGTATTTACCTGCCTGATTCCTCCAGTATATTGCTTCCTCCAGTATTTACCTGCCTGATTACCCCAGTATATTGCTTCCTCCAGTATTTACCTGCCTGATCCGTCCAGTATATTGCTTCCTCCAGTATTTACCTGCCTGATACCTCCAGTATATTGCTTCCTCCAGTATTTACCTGCCTGATTACTCCAGTATATTGCTTCCTCCAGTATTTACCTGCTTGATTCCCCCAGTATATTGCTTCCTCCAGTATTTACCTGCCTGATTCCTCCAGTATATTACTTCCTCCAGTATTTACCTGCCTGATTCCTCCAGTATATTGCTTCCTCCAGTATTTACCTGCCTGATTCCTCCAGTATATTGCTTCCTCCAGTATTTACCTACCTGATTACCCCAGTATATTGTTTCCTCTAGTATTTACCTACCTGATTCCTCCAGTATATTGCTTCCTCCAGTATTTACCTGCCTGATACCTCCAGTATATTACTTCCTCCAGTATTTACCTACCTGATTCCTCCAGTATATTACTTCCTCCAGTATTTACCTGCCTGATTCCTCCAGTATATTGCTTCCTCCAGTATTTACCTGCCTGATTCCTCCAGTATATTGCTTCCTCGAGTATTTACCTACCTGATTACCCCAGTATATTGCTTCCTCTAGTATTTACCTGCCTGATACCTCCAGTATATTGCTTCCTCGAGTATTTACCTGCCTGATGCCCCAAGTATATTGCTTCCTCGAGTATTTACCTGCCTGATGCCCCCAGTATATTGCTTCCTCCAGTATTTACCTGCCTGATTCCCCCAGTATATTGCTTCCTCCAGTATTTACCTACCTGATTCCTCCAGTATTTACCTTCCTGATTCCTCAAGTATATTGCTTCCTCCAGTATTTACCTGCCTGATTCCCCCAGTATATTGCTTCCTCCAGTATTTACCTGCCTCATTCCTCCAGTATATTGCTTCCTCTAGTATTTACCTGCCTGATTCCCCCAGTATATTGCTTCCTCCAGTATTTACCTTCCTGATACCTCCAGTATATTGCTTCCTCCAGTATTTACCTGCCTCATTCCTCCAGTATATTGCTTCCTCCAGTATTTACCTGCCTCATTCCTCCAGTATATTGCTTCCTCCAGTATTTACCTGCCTGATTCCTCCAGTATATTGCTTCCTCCAGTATTTACCTGCCTGATTCCCCCAGTATATTGCTTCCTCCAGTATTTACCTGCCTGATTCCTCCAGTATATTGCTTCCTCCAGTATTTACCTGCCTGATTCCCCCAGTATATTGCTTCCTCCAGTATTTACCTGCCTCATTCCTCCAGTATATTGCTTCCTCCAGTATTTATCCCCCAGCTTCCTCCAGTATATTGCTTCCTCTAGTATTTACCTACCTGATACCTCCAGTATATTGCTTCCTCCAGTATTTACCTGCCTGATTCCTCCAGTATATTGCTTCCTCCAGTATTTACCTGCCTGATTACTCCAGTATATTGCTTCCTCCAGTATTTACCTGCTTGATTCCCCCAGTATATTGCTTCCTCCAGTATTTACCTGCCTGATTCCTCCAGTATATTACTTCCTCCAGTATTTACCTGCCTGATTCCTCCAGTATATTGCTTCCTCCAGTATTTACCTGCCTGATACCTCCACAGTATATTGCTTCCTCCAGTATTTACCTACCTGATTCCCCAGTATATTGCTTCCTCCAGTATTTACCTGCCTGATTCCCCCAGTATATTACTTCCTCCAGTATTTATCTACCTGATTCCTCCAGTATATTGCTTCCTCCAGTATTTACCTACCTGATTCCCCAGTATATTGCTTCCTCCAGTATTTATCTACCTGATTCCTCCAGTATATTGCTTCCTCCAGTATTTACCTACCTGATTCCTCCAGTATATTACTTCCTCCAGTATTTACCTGCCTGATTCCTCCAGTATATTGCTTCCTCCAGTATTTACCTGCCTGATACCTCCAGTATATTGCTTCCTCCAGTATTTACCTGCCTGATACCTCCAGTATATTGCTTCCTCCAGTATTTACCTACCTGATTACCCCAGTATATTGTTTCCTCTAGTATTTACCTACCTGATTCCTCCAGTATATTGCTTCCTCCAGTATTTACCTGCCTGATACCTCCACAGTATATTGCTTCCTCCAGTATTTACCTACCTGATTACCCCAGTATATTGTTTCCTCTAGTATTTACCTACCTGATTCCTCCAGTATATTGTTTCCTCCAGTATTTACCTGCCTGATTCCTCCAGTATATTGCTTCCTCCAGTATTTACCTGCCTGATACCTCCACAGTATATTGCTTCCTCCAGTATTTACCTACCTGATTCCCCAGTATATTGCTTCCTCCAGTATTTACCTGCCTGATTCCCCCAGTATATTACTTCCTCCAGTATTTATCTACCTGATTCCTCCAGTATATTGCTTCCTCCAGTATTTACCTACCTGATTCCCCAGTATATTGCTTCCTCCAGTATTTATCTACCTGATTCCTCCAGTATATTGCTTCCTCCAGTATTTACCTACCTGATTCCTCACGTATATTGCTTCCTCCAGTATTTACCTGCCTGATTCCTCCAGTATATTGCTTCCTCCAGTATTTACCTACCTGATTCCTCCAGTATATTGCTTCCTCCAGTATTTACCTGCCTGATACCTCCAGTATATTGCTTCCTCCAGTATTTACCTACCTGATTCCCCCAGTATATTGCTTCCTCCAGTATTTACCTACCTGATTACCCCAGTATATTGTTTCCTCCAGTATTTACCTACCTGATTCCTCCAGTATATTACTTCCTCCAGTATTTACCTGCCTGATTCCTCCAGTATATTGCTTCCTCCAGTATTTACCTACCTGATTCCTCCAGTATATTGCTTCCTCCAGTATTTACCTTCCTGATTCCCCCAGTATATTGCTTCCTCCAGTATTTACCTGCCTGATTCCCCCAGTATATTGCTTCCTCGAGTATTTACCTGCCTGATTCCCCCAGTATATTGCTTCCTCCAGTATTTACCTGCCTGATACCTCCAGTATATTACTTCCTCCAGTATTTACCTGCCTGATTCCCTCAGTATATTGCTTCCTCCAGTATTTACCTACCTGATACCTCCAGTATATTGCTTCCTCGAGTATTTACCTGCCTCATTCCTCCAGTATATTGCTTCCTCCAGTATTTACCTGCCTGATTCCTCAGTATATTGCTTCCTCCAGTATTTACCTGCCTGATTCCTCCAGTATATTGCTTCCTCTAGTATTTACCTGCCTGATTCCTCCAGTATATTGCTTCCTCCAATATTTACCTGCCTGATTCCTCCAGTATATTGCTTCCTCCAGTATATACCTGCCTGATACCTCCAGTATATTGCTTCCTCCTGTATTTACCTTCCTGATTCCTCCAGTATATTGCTTCCTCCAGTATTTACCTGCCTGATTCCTCCAGTATATTGCTTCCTCCAGTATTTACCTGCCTCATTCCTCCAGTATATTGCTTCCTCCAGTATTTACCTGCCTCATTCCTCCAGTATATTGCTTCCTCCAGTATTTACCTGCCTGATTCCTCCAGTATATTGCTTCCTCCAGTATTTACCTGCCTGATACCTCCAGCATATTGCTTCCTCCAGTATTTACCTGCCTCATTCCTCCAGTATATTGCTTCCTCCAGTATTTACCTGCCTGATTCCTCCAGTATATTGCTTCCTCCAGTATTTACCTTCCTGATTCCTCCAGTATATTGCTTTCTCTAATATTCACCTGCCTGATTCCTACAGTATATTGCTTCCTCCAGTATTTACCTGCCTGATACCTCCAGCATATTGCTTCCTCCAGTATTTACCTGCCTCATTCCTCCAGTATATTGCTTCCTCCAGTATTTACCTGCCTGATTCCTCCAGTATATTGCTTCCTCCAGTATTTACCTGCCTCATTCCTCCAGTATATTGCTTCCTCCAGTATTTACCTGCCTGATTCCTCAGTATATTGCTTCCTCCAGTATTTACCTGCCTCATTCCTCCAGTATATTGCTTCCTCCAGTATTTACCTGCCTGATTCCTCAGTATATTGCTTCCTCCAGTATTTACCTGCCTCATTCCTCCAGTATATTGCTTCCTCCAGTATTTACCTGCCTGATTCCTCCAGTATATTGCTTCCTCCAGTATTTACCTGCCTGATACCTCCAGCATATTGCTTCCTCCAGTATTTACCTGCCTCATTCCTCCAGTATATTGCTTCCTCCAGTATTTACCTGCCTGATTCCTCCAGTATATTGCTTCCTCCAGTATTTACCTTCCTGATTCCTCCAGTATATTGCTTTCTCTAGTATTCACCTGCCTGATTCCTACAGTATATTGCTTCCTCCAGTATTTACCTGCCTGATACCTCCAGCATATTGCTTCCTCCAGTATTTACCTGCCTCATTCCTCCAGTATATTGCTTCCTCCAGTATTTACCTGCCTGATTCCTCCAGTATATTGCTTCCTCCAGTATTTACCTTCCTGATTCCTCCAGTATATTGCTTTCTCTAGTATTCACCTGCCTGATTCCTACAGTGTATTGCTTCCTCCAGTATTTACCTGCCTCATTCCTCCAGTATATTGCTTCCTCCAGTATTTACCTGCCTGATTCCTCCAGTATATTGCTTCCTCCAGTATTTACCTTCCTGATTCCTCCAGTATATTGCTTCCTCTAGTATTTACCTGCCTCATTCCTCCAGTATATAGCTTCCTCCAGTATTTACCTACCTGATTCCTCCAGTATATTGCTTCCTCCAGTATTTACCTTCCTGATTCCTCCAGTATATTGCTTTCTCTAGTATTCACCTTCCTGATTCCTCCAGTATATAGCTTCCTCCAGTATTTACCTTCCTGATTCCTCCAGTATATTGCTTCCTCCAGTATTTACCTGCCTGATTCCCCCAGTATATTGCTTCCTCCAGTATTTACCTGCCTGATTCCTCCAGTATATTGCTTCCTCCAGTATTTACCTGCCTGATTCCCCCAGTATATTGCTTCCTCCAGTATTTACCTGCCTCATTCCTCCAGTATATTGCTTCCTCCAGTATTTACCTTCCTGATTCCTCCAGTATATTGCTTCCTCCAGTATTTACCTGCCTGATTACCCCAGTATATTGCTTCCTCCAGTATTTACCTGCCTGATTCCTCCAGTATATTGCTTCCTCCAGTATTTACCTTCCTGATTCCTCCAGTATATTGCTTCCTCCAGTATTTACCTTCCTGATTCCTCCAGTATATTGCTTTCTCTAGTATTCACCTGCCTGATTCCTACAGTGTATTGCTTCCTCCAGTATTTACCTACCTGATTCCCCCAGTATATTGCTTCCTCCAGTATTTACCTACCTGATTCCCCCAGTATATTGCTTCCTCCAGTATTTACCTGCCTGATTCCTCCAGTATATTACTTCCTCCAGTATTTACCTGCCTGATTCCCCCAGTATATTGCTTCCTCCAGTATTTACCTGCCTCATTCCTCCAGTATATTGCTTCCTTCAGTATTTACCTGCCTGATTCCCCCAGTATATTGCTTCCTCCAGTATTTACCTGCCTGATTCCTCCAGTATATTGCTTCCTCCAGTATTTACCTGCCTGATTCCCCCAGTATATTGCTTCCTCTAGTATTTACCTGCCTCATTCCTCCAGTATATTGCTTCCTCCAGTATTTACCTGCCTGATTACCCCAGTATATTGCTTCCTCCAGTATTTACCTGCCTGATTCCCCCAGTATATTGCTTCCTCTAGTATTTACCTGCCTCATTCCTCCAGTATATTGCTTCCTCCAGTATTTACCTGCCTGATACCTCCAGCATATTGCTTCCTCCAGTATTTACCTGCCTCATTCCTCCAGTATATTGCTTCCTCTAGTATTTACCTGCCTGATTCCTCCAGTATATTGCTTCCTCCAGTATTTACCTTCCTGATTCCCCCAGTATATTGCTTCCTCGAGTATTTACCTGCCTGATTCCTCCAGTATATTGCTTCCTCCAGTATTTACCTGCCTGATTCCCCCAGTATATTGCTTCCTCCAGTATTTACCTACCTGATTCCTCCAGTATATTGCTTCCTCCAGTATTTACCTGCCTGATTACCCCAGTATATTGCTTCCTCCAGTATTTACCTGCCTCATTCCTCCAGTATATTGCTTCCTCGAGTATTTACCTACCTGATTCCTCCAGTATATTGCTTCCTCCAGTATTTACCTGCCTCATTCCTCCAGTATATTGCTTCCTCCAGTATTTACCTACCTGATTCCTCCAGTATATTACTTCCTCCAGTATTTACCTGCCTGATTCCTCCAGTATATTACTTCCTCCAGTATTTACCTGCCTGATTCCTCCAGTATATTGCTTCCTCCAGTATTTACCTACCTGATTCCTCCAGTATATTGCTTCCTCTAGTATTTACCTGCCTGATTCCCCCAGTATATTGCTTCCTCCAGTATTTACCTACCTGATACCTCCAGTATATTGCTTCCTCCAGTATTTACCTGCCTGATTCCTCCAGTATATTGCTTCCTCCAGTATTTACCTTCCTGATTCCCCCAGTATATTGCTTCCTCGAGTATTTACCTGCCTGATTCCTCCAGTATATTGCTTCCTCCAGTATTTACCTACCTGATTCCTCCAGTATATTGCTTCCTCCAGTATTCATCTGCCTGATTCCTCCAGTATATTGCTTCCTCGAGTATTTACCTGCCTGATTCCTCCAGTATATTGCTTCCTCCAGTATTTACCTGCCTGATACCCCCAGTATATTGCTTCCTCCAGTATTTACCTGCCTGATACCTCCAGTATATTGCTTCCTCCAGTATTTACCTGCCTGATTCCTCCAGTATATTGCTTCCTCCAGTATTTACCTACCTGATTCCTCCAGTATATTGCTTCCTCCAGTATTTACCTGCCTGATTCCCCCAGTATATTGCTTCCTCCAGTATTTACCTGCCTGATTCCTCCAGTATATTGCTTCCTCCAGTATTTACCTGCCTGATTCCTCCAGTATATTGCTTCATCCAGTATTTACCTGCCTGATACCTCCAGTATATTGCTTCCTCCAGTATTTACCTACCTGATACCTCCAGTATATTGCTTCCTCCAGTATTTACCTGCCTGATTCCCCCAGTATATTGCTTCCTCCAGTATTTACCTGCCTGATACCTCCAGTATATTGCTTCCTCCAGTATTTACCTGCCTGATTCCTCCAGTATATTGCTTCCTCCAGTATTTACCTACCTGATTCCTCCAGTATATTGCTTCCTCCAGTATTTACCTACCTGATTCCTCCAGTATATTGCTTCCTCCAGTATTTACCTGCCTGATTCCTCCAGTATATTGCTTCCTCCAGTATTTACCTACCTGATTCCTCCAGTATATTGCTTCCTCCAGTATTTACCTACCTGATTCCTCCAGTATATTGCTTCCTCCAGTATTTACCTACCTGATTCCTCCAGTATATTGCTTCCTCCAGTATTTACCTGCCTGATTCCCCCAGTATATTGCTTCCTCTAGTATTTACCTTCCCGATTCCTCCAGTATAATGCTTCCTCCAGTATTTACCTGCCCGATTCCTCCAGTATATTGCTTCCTCCAGTATTTACCTGCCTGATACCCCCAGTATATTGCTTCCTCTAGGATTTACCTTCCTGATTCTCCCAGTATGTTGCTTCCTCTAGTATTTACCTGCCTGTCCTTATAAGTGTGTTGTCTCCGTGCTCCTCTTTCTCCTCCTCCTCCGGTGCCCCCATACCATTAGGCAGGCCCAGTGCATTTCCACCGACTCCGGATTTTCGTCTGCCCTCCTAGAAATCAACAAACCATTACTTGTTATGACTTCCAATAAGATAAATTGTGGCAATTTTCAACAACTTACAGCCCTTCTGAGGTAATGCGTCCACAGCCTGATTGCAGCAATGTTAATTAATGCCTGTGAATGCACTCCCTTCACAGCACTGTTTAATTTTAATCCTCATATTAGAGTTCTCTCCAAGTTAGATCACTGACTAATTTAAAAGGAAGAAACATGGCATGCCCGGCCATCAATGTTAATGTTCAATGCTACATAAATAGGTTATTGCTACAAGTAGATGTGTAGGCAGTGTTCGGCCAGGGTTGGGATCAAATATGAATGGGACCTCCCACCTTGTGTCATAAACTTCCTGTACAGACCCCAATATATTTATAAAGTGAACTCATATTGTCGTTCTCTGCAGTATTTAACAAACAATCTTTATTCTACCAACTCCCAAATAGAGCACAGGGGTTGCTTCCGGAACCTGTTACCATGGATTATGTAGCTGTTATGTTTTATGGAATCCAAAACTTGATCTCTGTTTTTTTGGTAATGCTTCACCATAATCTATCCTTTCCCGGGTTTTGTGGTTAAAATGGCAAATGCTGTCCACACAATACACAGGATAAACTGTAGACCTGACAATCTCACAATTGAAAACACGACATAAGTTATTAGGCATGCGTACATACCTGGGAAGGAACACTTTTTGGAGGTTCAATGCGGATTGTTGGATCCCACTCGCCAGGAGGCAGCACTGTCACCTGGTCTAAAAACTCATCTATTGCTGCTAACAAATCATCCCGGTTCTTAGCCTTGTAGGCTATCTCATGAAACACCTGTGAAAGAAGTCATAAATAAATAAGTCCAAGCTAACAAATCTTTCAAGATGTTAAATTTAAAAAGAATTTCACTTTGTTGAAAATCAAACTACACCAGAGGTCGACGTGGTTTGTGTGTCCCTCTGGTGGACATTTTGCATGAGACCCATCTCCACCAGACGGCAGCGTAGTGTCATATATTGTGTGTAGAATATCAGGCATTCTTACTTCATCTGACATAAGAGTAGCGATAGAGCGGCCTATCTCGTGGTACTGCTGATGGTGCCCTGTCGGGCCTAGCAGCAGGTATATAAACCTGGTGGGCACAGGGACCTCCGTCAGATCCCCCAACATCACAGCCTTGGATATGCGAACAAATGCGCTGATGGGTTCAGACAGGAAGTCCACCTCCCCCACCATGATGTTAGCCGTCTCAGCGCCTGGCGGAATCTTCTTGGCAAAATGCTCATTGAACTGATAACAAGAATACATAGAATAACAATATCAGTAGAAAAAAATACTCAACCTGGTCTTATTATTGAGATCTTAAGTATTCCTTTTAAAATCCACATAACATAATGTACTTATTTACCTATTGTACTTAATGCGTGCAGAAAATACTATTCATATTTATTCATTGCTGGGTAGAACTGGCGCTATTCAGCGATGTCAAGTCTTATATAATTGTACCTTCATATCTCTTTATAAAATGGCATATTTATCAATGAAAGTATTTGCGCGATACTGCCTACCTTGACCGGTGAGAAGTCCCCGCTCTCGCTACGAGCCAGTCCCAGGGAGGAGCTTCTCCTAATGAGGTCGCTAAAGGACCCCCTCGGTGCGGGCAGGTGACCATTGCTATCTGAGGAGGGTCAAACAACCAGCTATGTAATCAGTATATCTCAACACACCTTATCTCATCTTAATATCCGGCCATCTTTATATGGGGTCTGGTGTGTTCACCAGGAAAAGGGGAGAAGAGGTGAAAGTTATGCTTAAAATAACAACATATGCTGAAGGAAAAGGTTATGTATGTCAGGAAAGGCTATATATGACAGGAAAGGCTATGTATGTCAGGAAAGGTTATGTATGTCAGGAAAGGCTATATATGACAGGAAAGGCTATGTATGTCAGGAAAGGTTATGTATGTCAGGAAAGGCTATGTATGTCAGGAAAGGCTATGTATGTCAGGAAAGGTTATGTATGTCAGGAAAGGCTATGTATGTCAGGGAAGGCTATGTATGTCAGGGAAGGCTGTGTATGTCAGGAAAGGCTATGTATGTCAGGAAAGGCTATGAATGTCAGGAAAGGCTATGTATGTCAGGAAAGGCTATGAATGTCAGGAAAGGCTATGAATGTCAGGAAAGGCTATGTATGTCAGGAAAGGCTATGTATGTCAGGAAAGGCTATGTATGTCAGGAAAGGCTATGTATGTCAGGAAAGGCTGTGTATGTCAGGAAAGGCTATGTATGTCAGGGAAGGCTATGTATGTCAGGGAAGGCTATGTATGTCAGGGAAGGCTGTGTATGTCAGGAAAGGCTATGTATGTCAGGAAAGGCTGTGTATGTCAGAAAAGGCTATGTATGTCAGGATAGGCTATCTGTATCTGGTTATGTATGTCAGGAAAGGCTATGTATGTCAGGAAAGGCTGTGTATGTCAGGAAAGGCTATGTATGTCAGGAAAGGCTATGTATGTCAGGAAAGGCAATGTATGTCAGGAAAGGCTATGTATGTCAGGAAAGGCAATGTATGTCAGGAAAGGCTATGTATGTGAGGAAAGGCTATGTATGTCAGGAAAGGCAATGTATGTCAGGAAAGGCTATGTATGTAAGGAAAGACTATGTATGTCAGGAAAGGCTGTGTATGTCAGGAAAGGCAATGTATGTCAGGAAAGGCTATGTATGTCAGGAAAGACTATGTATGTCAGGAAAGGCTGTGTATGTCAGGAAAGGCAATGTATGTCAGGAAAGGCTGTGTATGTCAGGAAAGGCAATGTATGTCAGGAAAGGCTATGTATGTCAGGAAAGGCAATGTATGTCAGGAAAGGCTATGTATGTCAGGAAAGACTATGTATGTCAGGAAAGGCTGTGTATGTCAGGAAAGGCAATGTATGTCAGGAAAGGCTATGTATGTCAGGAAAGACTATGTATGTCAGGAAAGGCTATGTATGTCAGGAAAGGCTATGTATGTCAGGAAAGGCTATGTATGTCAGGAAAGGCAATGTATGTCAGGAAAGGCTATGTATGTCAGGAAAGACTATGTATGACAGGAAAGGCTATGTATGTCAGGAAAGGCTATATATGTCAGGAAAGGCTATGTATGTCAGGAAAGGCTATGTATGTCAGGAAAGGCTATGTATGTCAGGAAAGGCAATGTATGTCAGGAAAGGCTATGTATGTCAGGAAAGACTAGGTATGTCAGGAAAGGCTGTGTATGTCAGGAAAGGCTATATATGTCAGGGAAGGCTATGTATGTCAGGAAAGGCTATGTATGACAGGAAAGGCAATGTATGTCAGGAAAGGCTATGTATGTCAGGAAAGGCTATGTATGTCAGGAAAGGCTGTGTATGTCAGGAAAGGCTGTGTATGTCAGGAAAGGCTATGTATGTCAGGAAAGGCTATGTATGTCAGGAAAGGCTATGTATGTCAGGAAAGGCTGTGTATGTCAGGAAAGGCTGTGTATGTCAGGAAAGGCTGTGTATGTCAGGGAAGGCTGTGTATGTCAGGGAAGGCTATGTATGTCAGGGAAGGCTGTGTATGTCAGGGAAGGCTGTGTATGTCAGGGAAGGCTTTTTGTATCATGGAATGCTATAAATATCCAGAAAGGTTATATATATATATATATATATATATACATTATTAAATTACTTTACTTCAAGTGAATCTATCAATATTCTTATCAATGGCATATGTGTAGAGTAGGGAGTGTCCTCGTGATACAGACCTTTGGTGTCGAGCTTCCAGTCGGAGAACCTGCGGCCGATGTCGGTCAGGGACCTGATGATGGGCAGGGATTTATGCTTGTCCTTCTCGTGCTGGTGGTGATGGTGAGCGAGCAGAACCTCCTGCACGTCTTCCCGCAGATCCTCGTCAAGCTGCTTCGTGGAGATCAACTTATCCAGAAGAAGATCTGAAATCATTCAAAATATCTTGTTTGATCTATCCACGTTTTTTATATTGGTCTATCCACGTTTTTTATATTGGTCTATTGGAGTCCCATGTAATTCTCGAGATAATGTTTCTGAAAGGCCGATTGTGGGTTACCATCTTTTAATTTATGATTTTATTTTAAAGAGTTGTATATTTCCGCTTCTTATCTTTTTCAAGTTCCGGTGTGCAATTATCGATGGGAAAAGTAGTCAACATCCTTTTGTATTAGGCCTATTTACGATATTATTGAAGGCAACTAAATAATTAAAAGATCTGACATAGAGGGAGGCACCTATGATTTCCAGCAGGTTGGTGGCGTCCATGTCGAGGATGACCGTCCCACTGACCATTCCCTTGCGCAGCTCAAACAGAGAATGCAGGGCGAGCGTGGCCACGAAGGGCTTAGACCAACGCTCCCCTCCCTCCTCCACGTCCTCCTCAAACTTAATCCATCTGCCATGGCAACACAGAAAGCAATCCATTAAACAGTACACTGGTAAAACAGAGAAAGCAATCCATTAAACAGTACACTGGTAAAACAGAGAAAGCAATCCATTAAACAGTACACTGGCAACACAGAAAGCAATCCATTAAACAGTACACTGGCAACACAGAAAGCAATCCATTAAACAGTACACTGGTAAAACAGAGAAAGCAATCCATTAAACAGTACACTGGCAACACAGAAAGCAATCCATTAAACAGTACACTGGCAACACAGAAAGCAATCCATTAAACAGTACACTGGTAAAACAGAGAAAGCAATCCATTAAACAGTACACTGGCAACACAGAAAGCAATCCATTAAACAGTACACTGGCAACACAGAAAGCAATCCATTAAACAGTACACTGGCAACACAGAAAGCAATCCATTAAACAGTACACTGGCAACACAGAAAGCAATCCATTAAACAGTACACTGGCAACACAGAAAGCAATCCATTAAACAGTACACTGGCAACACAGAGAAAGCAATCCATTAAACAGTACACTGGTAAAACAGAGAGCAATCCATTAAACAGTACACTGGTAAAACAGAGAAAGCAATCCATTAAACAGTACACTGGCAACACAGAAAGCAATCCATTAAACATTACACTGGCAACACAGAAAGCAATCCATTAAACAGTACACTGGCAACACAGAAAGCAATCCATTAAACAGTACACTTGCAACACAGAAAGCAATCCATTAAACAGTACAGTGACAACACAGGAAACAATCCATTAAACAGAGAAAGCAATCCTTTAAACTTTATACTGGTAACAGAGAAAGCAATCCATTAAACTTTACAATGGCAAAACGTTCAGACAGCTGACCTCCTAACTGGCTGTTTCCTATTGGCTCTACCACATGTTCAGTGAGTTTGACCTCGTACCACACTGTTTCTTATTGGCTCTACCACAGGTTGAGTGAGTTTGACCTCGTACCTGGCTGTTTCTTATTGGCTATACCACAGGTTGAGTGAGTTTGACCTCGTACCTGGCTGTTTCTTATTGGCTCTACCACAGGTTGAGTGAGTTTGACCTCGTACCTGGCTGTTTCTGGCTCTACCACAGGTTGAGTGAGTTTGACCTCGTACCTGGCTGTTTCATATTGGCTCTACCACAAGTTGAGTGATTTTGACCTCATACCTGGCTGTTTCTTATTGGCCCTACCACAAGTTGAGTGAGTTTGACCTCGTACCTGGCTGTTTCTTATTGGCTCTACCACAGGTTGAGTGAGTTTGACCTCGTACCTGGCTGTTTCTGGCTCTACCACAAGTTGAGTGAGTTTGACCTCGTACCTGGCTGTTTCTTATTGGCTCTACCACAGGTTGAGTGAGTTTGACCTCGTACCTGGCTGTTTCTGGCTCTACCACAAGTTGAGTGAGTTTGACCTCGTACCTGGCTGCTTCTGGCTCTACCACAAGTTGAGTGAGTTTGACCTCGTACCTGGCGGTTTCTGGCTCTACCACAAGTTGAGTGAGTTTGACCTCGTACCTGGCTGTTTCTGGCTCTACCACAAGTTGAGTGAGTTTGACCTTGTACCTGGCTGTTTCTGGCTCTACCACAAGTTGAGTGAGTTTGACCTCGTACCTGGCTGTTTCTTATTGGCTCTACCACAGGTTGAGTGAGTTTGACCTCGTACTTCGTTGTTTCTTATTGGCTATACCACAGGTTGAGTGAGTTTGACCTCGTTCCTGGCTGTTTCTTATTAGCTCTACCACAGGTTGAGTGAGTTTGACCTCGTA
Source organism: Amphiduros pacificus (assembly GCA_949316495.1). Lineage (NCBI taxonomy): Eukaryota > Metazoa > Annelida > Polychaeta > Phyllodocida > Hesionidae > Amphiduros > Amphiduros pacificus. Next base: position 37,888,699 of record OX439009.1, on the reverse strand, counting down.
CTTCGTTGTTTATTATTGGCTCTACCACTGGTTGAGTGAGTTTGACCTCCCACCTCGCTGTTTCTTATTGGCCTGTCACAAGTTGGGTGAGTTTGACCTCGTACCTGGCTGTTTCCTATTGGCTCTACCACAGGTGGAGTGAGTTTGACCTCGTACCTGGCTGTTTCTTATTGGCCTGTCACAAGTTGGGTGAGTTTGACCTCGTACCTGGCTGTTTCCTATTGGCTCTACCACTGGTTGAGTGAGTTTGACCTCGTACCTGGCTGTTTCCTATTGGCTATACCACAGGTTGAGTGAATTTGACCTCGTACCTGGCTGTTTCTTATTGGCCCTATCACAGGTTGAGTGAGTTTGACCCCGTACCTGGCTGTTTCTTTCCACTCCATATCATCCCCGACCCGACGCAGTTCCTGCAGCTCACAGAAGACGTCATGAGACTCATGCTCCTCATCCGGGTCCCCCAGCAAGAAATGCACATGATGGCAGGCACTGGAGACTGCAATATATGGCATAATACAATCCTTATGAGGCAAATATAATCTACTAGCATTGACTTAGACATATATAGCACCAATCTTTACAAATCTCCTATAATATAATATTCAAATAGAAGGGTTCGTTTGCAATTATCACCATTCATTTTATCCAGTCATAATTGCATTCAGATTGTCCGTTTGTTTCTCAGCAAAATATAAGAAAAGGTTATGAACTGATTTGGATAAAACCTTCAGAAATGATTGAGCACGTGACAAGAATAAAACAGCTCATTTTGGGGGAAGATGATTTGTGCTATATTACAACATCATATGATTTCCACAAAAAGTACATGTGTTCCCACCTGGTGTCCACTGCTTCAAAGAATGTATCATATAGTGTGGTGCGAATAATACCTCGACTGTATAAAGTTTTATTTACCATGGAAACCACTCAGGTTTTTAACAGATTTTGGGACTTGGGCCAAACACATTTTTAATTGGAATTAGACAAATAAACACCTTCACGTTTAATTTGTTGCTTCACGACAAGTGCATATTCAAACAGATATATTTGAGTTTTGTAAACCCTTCTTTTATTGATTTTATATCTATGTTTCATAAATATAATTCGCTTTGAAGCTTGCTATAAATAACCATAGATGGAAAAGCATTTATCTGTGGCCGTTTCGTAATTGGTTACATAGAGCGCAGGCTAATATAGCACCACTTCCTCTGAAGTGATCCAAAGGTTGTGGGTTCGGTTCCCGGCTGTGTCGGCATTGAATTCGTGATACGATTCTTCTGGGAGCTGAGGCCAGTGCCTGAAGTCCTTGTAAATCGGCGACTGTGTGATTCATTTCAAGAACCTGCGACATGCGAATTCGGTGAGGCAGCACTATATCTGCTATAAATAGATCTCAGCATTTATGTTTATATATATATTTGTTCACTTCATATTATACTGCATCTGTTTACTTGTCATGTCCCATGAAACTAGTCAGTGCCTCGGTGTTTGCAGAATGCCCTAATTGTGCTGGTATATCAATAAAAAACATTCATCCATTCACAATAGGATATAATAAGATATAATAAAATTCATAGAATTAGGAGGGACTGTTTAAGCATTTAAAACCTTAAAGACGAGTTTTCAAGGAGGTCTTCTTTAGAAATACAACATTAAGGAAAAGTTTCAAGGACCAGTAAAGACGTCACGTGCTACAGATGGCAACGTGTGTGTGAGTGGTTAATACATAGATAATGTATAAAAAACACATCATTTGGTGTTCCTGGAGAAGTTTAATAATTGACTGGCATTAAAGTGTCCCATTTCTTCGCTTTACAAATTGGTGTCTTACAAGTGTGAAAGGCAGTTGACATGCCATGAGTGATTAAAGCCATTCACGTCATCGGCATATTAGTATTCAGCGCATCACAACCAGATTCTGTCTGATGATGTCAAGCAAAGCAGAGTCTGTTCAAGGCAATAAACGTACACAAGATCTCATACAACTTTGGTAGTAGCATATGAAAGTTGTTATGTTGACATACCGCTCAGCATACAGTGAGAATTAAAAGCTTTAAATGTTTTGTCACAAAACAATATAATCCTCATTTGTCACAAAACGACATGCACACACTATGTATATTGTATATCTGTCAGGTATGCGTATCAATAGCATTGGTAAAACAAATTGTATGAATGAATGAATAACAAATTAACCAAACTGTAATAATGTTTTGCCCCAGGATGATAACACCAAACGTCTTGGTGCTATATGTTTATTCATAACGACATATCTGAACTCTGTCTGATCCCAAAGCAGGCAATCTTTGTCCAGATAAGAATATTCCCAAACTGAAGTGGTTAGCAATCATGAAATTGACACAGAAATCGACATATATAAGTTGGTCATCTGTATCCGGTTTTGGCGACTGAGCTCATACTAAGTAAGGCAATGTCTTTGGTTCTGGCGAGATTAAAAAAGATGAAATCTGTTTATTTTTTCCTTCGCCATCAAGCAATGTCAAAGATCCGTTTTACCGATGTCACACTGTAACCTCAGGGTAATAAGATGAACAAGACGTCCATTAAAATGGAATGATCAATATTTTTTATCCCACTTCAAAACTGTGTTAAATTTGATAATTTAAAAGGGATTCTCAAGACAATTGGTTGAATTGTTTGAATTGTTTGAATTTAATTGTTTGAATTGTTTTAAATAAAATCATTTCTGTGGAGGGAGTGGAAAGTAATCAAGTACCAGAATGATCAGCACAAAATATACTTCCAGATTGAAATACAACATTGAGTGTGACATGCCGTCTTGAGGACTAAACATGTTCAGCTGCACCCCATAATTTTATCCAGGGCAGAGCTTGGGAGGCAGGGGTAATCCAAGGTGGCAATCTCTAGGTCAGATGATCATGAGATTTCTATGTTATGTGTCAGAAGGATGAATATTCCACAAAAATTATAACTATATTTAAAAAAAAATGCAGGTGTATTATTTCATTGCTAATATTATAGAATTACAGTATCCTGATGATTATCATGGTGACAATCAAGCGAGGGAGCTCGCTACATCATACGTTTGTGTGTGGGGTTAGCATATTACATGATTCCAAACAAGAGAGTGTGGAGGTCGAGACAGTTCCTACATCGGGGAGTGAATGAGAAGGAACCAAAAGAGACTGTCTGACAGAGTCAAGATAAAAATCAATCTCATGCCAAGTGGCCGGTCTCCACAGAGACCGACCAAAAATGTAGGGAACTGATTTCTAGTGGCAGGCTTCTATCTGATCTGATATACCCTGCATGTGTTCTGACAGGAGTAGGGCATTCAGTCCCGGCGACGTGCTTCTATCTGATCTGGTATATCCTACATGTGTTCTGACAGGAGTAGGGCATTCAGTCCCGGCGACGTGCTTCTATCTGATCTGGTATATCCTACATGTGTTCTGACAGGAGTAGGGCATTCAGTCCCGGTAACAGTCTTCTATCTGACCTGACCTGATATAATCTACACGTGCACGTGTCCATTCTGTTCCGGACAAATCTCTTAATGACATACACCATGGCAGCAAGTGTGGGTGTGTGTAGCTTTATACCTGTGAGCACTGACCTCTCCTCTATGCTTATTGAGTTCAGGATTCATTTACCGTTAATGAGGTCAGATATATGGTTCTGGCATATGTGCATATGTCTATCTTCCACGCCATGCCAAACTTGGAAAAGTTAGCTGAGGTCATACAATTTATATATTTATGTTGACCCGATACGTGTCTTGCCAGACCATTTTTCTACTTTGTAATCAAAAAGGTCACCTCTACCAATGATGTCAAAACTATTATTCTATAGAATTTTGACTAAACATTTCTGTTCCTCTCATTACTAAATTTATGACTTTCCATGTTATAGTTCCAATTATAGGATTATATAACCACGCATCGATGGATAAGCGGGTACTGTCAAATCATAGGCTGGATGAAATGTCTAAAGATGTTTATCAAAAATCTAATTTCCAAAGTATTACAAAACTCAAGAATTAAAGATTACTATAAATATCCCCCCACCCACGTATATAGATACCCTAACGAATAATTAGGGACCATTTCCTGTTCAATTCATAAAGAAGAAGACAGTCCTCCGAATGATATATATTTTGGAATGAAACAGGTATCCTTCAGTGTGTTATGTTAGTTAATCCTTGCACCTTAGAAATCATACCACAATTGTATGTGGTGACCCAGGCGGACTTCATCATACCCAAATGGGGTGTCAGCTGACCCAGAACGTGCAAGTACTGATCGGGAGCATTGAAGTACTTATCATAAATGCTTTTATACCACTCAGCAGTGGGTTTTACAATAAGCCAACTGATGGAAAGTAAGAAAAACCTATTACGTTGATAACTAAGTTCACTTTCCTCATACTTGAGATATTCACCCCTCTTGTGGTGAAGTTGATCTATATATAGATACAATAGCTCTTTTCACCCCTCAAACATCAAAAGGATGCCCCACAAGTAATCTTCTTTTTCTTGTTTAATCACCGTTTCTTATCAATGTTTTGCACCAAGCCAATGCGAGACATTATGTAAGCTTGACCAATTTCCACGTACACTTAAACTGTATATGTTATTGACTGAGTTGCGCCAGATTTTAGAGTTCAATTCCAAAGCTATCTCGCAATGTCTGTCTTTATGGTTTTAACCCAGTAAGATAATCAATGGGTTTGCCGAAACAAGAATTCCTGAGAGTCATATATTTCTAGTCAGATAATCATGTAGGTGTTTGGTTTAAAAGGCTCGTAGATGAAAGTTACAGGTTGACATAAATAAAAAAAGATTGACTGTGAATATATAACACTATGAATATATATATAACACTAACAACGAGCAAGCAAGATAATGAGTAAAGTGGATACAGATATTCATCTGCAGAATCTATTTGTTTGGATGATAAATATGTCACTAAAATAATTCCATATTTTCATTAATAGTTAGGTTTGTATTTCCTAACAATAATTCACGTAGTTTAACATGAGCTGGTAAATTAATCCTGGGAAGTTTGGTAGACAACTCCTGCCTCATGTGTGTATACAAACTACATTCTGAGAAGTAATACTTGGCATCCTCAACACTTCTGCCACACTCACATAAACCTTTATCAATACAACCTTTTTGAACAAATCATTTTTGAGGCCTGATGCTGGTCGTTTACGTTGATACGTGTGTATACAGTTAAGATTGTTCTTGGATGAGACCGTAGATGAATACCCTTTTAAGGTTAATTCTAATTTATTCCATAACTTTACAGTGGAATGTAAGAAAGAGTTTTGGTATAAAGCAGTATTACACTTGGCAATTAGCAAATTGTTAGAAGACTGAGATATAGTCCTGTGATTATGCACATAGTGAGTAAGTGGCTCAACCAACCTTCGATTGTCATTGATTATGCAAACTAATTTAGTCAGTTAATTGATGTCTCGTCTGATGTAACGAGGAGTGTTTGTCCTATCCAAATACTTTTGAAAAACGTCTCACATGACAATCCTTAAATTCAGTGTTGCAAAGCTTTCTATAGTCTTATATTGATTAATAATTCTGCTCAAGTCTAATAGCAATATAAATATCAGTAAATGTTTGGGATCCTGTTGAGGGAATAATGAAAATGATTATTCTTATCCAGAGCTTAGCTGGCTGTGACAATGCCTTGCACTTTTGTGCAAATATTATGAGCAATTGAGCAACAAGGGACAAAAGTTTATAAACTTTCTAGGAAATAAAATTATTTATAGGATTATTCATAGTCTAAATCAGAGACACCTTCAAATTTTCATTGGAACACAAATTTTAATTTCGTGAAAGAAATATTGTAAAAAGGCAAAAGGTAAGGTTTAAAATGTTACTATTTTAACATTTGTACGGATTATATTTTTCAAGTATTAGGATATATCTAATTATTTCTAATTTAATATGAAACATGAGATTGACTGAACTATGGTGCAAGACTTGCCTTTAGGTTATATTCAGGGAAAATATAAAACACATGGCCGAGATCAATACTATTCTTATCATTTGGTCTACCGATAGATCATGTTCAAATTAGCTCAATGGGGTTTCATGCGAATATTCTCGAATTTTACTTTACTTCAGAGCCTGATATAAAGCTCTTGATAATTCTATTACAAATAGTATGATAATTTGAAATCTACAGGCCTAATCTTCTGCGCAGTAGGGCCCCCCAATTACTGGGATAAAACCATGTAGCACTCCTTCTCAATCGTATTTTGAGCTGCTAATTGGGGCAACAAATGAACACTTGATTTTTCAGCTCAAGGGACAGGATTTTTATATGACTTTATATGATGTTTTTCTTGTCTCCTTTAGGATTGCTATTTGGCAATGTCGACACTATGCGGTGATCGTTTAGCTTAACAAACAAAAGTTTTATAAAACTTGAGTAAAGAAGAGGTTTTAAGGCTTGTTAATCGCACTGGAAATTTAAACCTTTATCAAACTGTATTATAACCTATTTCACCCCAAGTTAACCATACATTTAGACTTTTTTCATTTTTTATAGAGCAAAGAAGAAAAAATATAATCAAAACTAATAATATGATGTTTTTTTCCATAAGCGAATATACCTGACTTTGAAAGTGAAATACTACAATGAGGAACAGCCAAGGGGAGGGCGGCAAAAGAATTCGCACGTATTGTGTTAGCAGTAAACCATTTGTGATAGATGTAGCCAATCTGTGAAAGCACTGAAAACATGATGACTGAATCTATTCTTATAACATGGTTTTTTTAATCATCCGTGGTTTTCTTTAACGAACCATTATTCTCTGTTTTATATCATAATTCATAAAGCATTAAAAAGTTTAAAAGTTCAATTGCGGGGTAAAGAGTTTAAATTTCCACTGTGAAAAGACTTATAATGCAATGGCTTTTTTATTATTTTAAGTACAAATTCATGCCTTTTAAAGTGTAAGTTCAAATGATTTTGCTGTGTGAACTCTAAATATTAAAAAAAACAAAATAACAGATAATGTTCCTGTAAAATTACAACTTATTGAGCACATTCAGTCGAGCTTTTTCAGTGCAAAGATTTATTATATATTAAAAAAATAACGATTAAACTGCATGTGATACACAGTTCAAATCTTAAGAAAATAGGACATCAACATAATAAATTACTCGACACATTCAAAGCTCTTGATGTTATCGCTTACATATTCGGTTTTTAGGTTGTGTGACAAGAATATCAACACATTTGGTTAAAAATAAATTAGTCCAAAAATCGTACACATTGCCATACTCGCGAACATGTGTGATAAGTTCGAAGTGAAAAAAAAAGTTATTTAAGAAAAAAATATCCAAAGGTTTATAATATTTATACAATTTGCGTAATAACGCATTAAGTAATATATGTATATAATCCCGTGGTTTTGAGTGAGCATTGTATTTTGGGTCATAAATACCAATAGGACTATTCATTTTACACCAAAATGATTTGTTAGCGACTAATTCAGCCAATATTTCAAACTATAAATTCACTATGTCGCTTGACAATATATATATATATATATATATATATATATATATATATATATATATATATATATATATATATATATATATATATATATATATATATATATATATATGTATTTTATTGTGTATTATTATTGATATCATTTATATTTTCTATTTACGTGGCGCTTTGTGTTCCTCCTCCGGCCTCTCTTCCTCAGGCTGGGCGTCTGTGTTGCCTCGATTTCGATGATGACGTCGGCGATGGTGGTGCCGTTTATGATGTCGTTTGTTTTCTGGTTTTTGATTCTGAGGAAAGTTTATCATTGCCAGATGCTGCCATCTCTCTGAATGATGACCTGCAATATTATATAAACCATTTGTTCATAAAGTAATCTATATAACAATTCCAAATATTTAAAAAATAATCTGATGTGTAAAAAACAAAAGAAGGAGAAAGCTGGGCTGATTATTCTTTCAGTTTCATTCATGTATCGTGCAACTAAGATGACAAAGACTGGTGAAGAAGGATGGAAGGAGGCAATACACATATCTGGTGAAGAAGGATGTAAGGGGACACTACATATATCTGGTGAAGAAGGATGGAAGGAGACAATACATATATCTGGTGAAGAAGGATGGAAGGGGACAATACATATATCTGGTGAAGAAGGATGGAAGGAGACAATACATATATCTGGTGAAGAAGGATGGAAGGGGACTATACATATATCTGATGAAGAAGGGTGGAAGGGGACAATACATATATCTGGTGAAGAAGGATGGAAGGAGACAATACATATATCTGGTGAAGAAGGATGGATTTGTTTTGTTTGTTTGGGATTTTACATCACTTTCAACATTATTTCAGTCATTTCGTGATGAGACCTACTTGTAACAGATATAGTGCTGCCTCACTGAATTGTCATGTCGCAGGTCCTTGACATGACAACCCACCCGGTCACAGATTTACAAGGACAACGGGTTAACCCTTTAGGCACGGGCCTCAGCTCATATGGGAAATTGTATCATGAGTTCAATCTCGGCACGGCTGGGGTTGGAACCCACGACCTTTGGATCACCACAGAGGAACTGGTGCTAATACGCTGGCGCTCTAACCAACTGCGCCACGGCCCGTGGCCTTGAAGAAGGATGGAAAGAAACAATACATATATCTGGTGAATATACAGATGGCAGGTGAAGAAGGGGGGAAGGAGACAATACATATATCTGGTGAAGAAGAGTGGAAGGGGACAATACATATATCTGGTGAAGAAGGATGGAAGGAGACAATACATATATCTGGTGAAGAAGGATGGAAGGGGACAATACATATATCTGATGAAGAAGGATGGAAGGAGACAATACATATATCTGATGAAGAAGGGTGGAAGGGGACAATACATATATCTGGTGAAGAAGAGTGGAAGGGGACAATACATATATCTGGTGAAGAAGGATGGAAGGAGACAATACATATATCTGATGAAGAAGGGTGGAAGGGGACAATACATATATCTGATGAAGAAGGATGGAAGGAGACAATACATATATCTGGTGAAGAAGGATGGAAGGAGACAATACATATATCTGATGAAGAAGGGTGGAAGGGGACAATACACATATCTGATGAAGAAGGATGGAAGGAGACAATACATATATCTGGTGAAGAAGGATGGAAGGGGACAATACATATATCTGATGAAGAAGGGTGGAAGGGGACAATACATATATCTGATGAAGAAGGATGGAAGGAGACAATACATATATCTGATGAAGAAGGATGGAAGGAGACAATACATATATCTGGTGAAGAAGGATGGAAGGGGACAATACATATATCTGGTGAAGAAGGATGGAATGAGACAATACACATATCTGGTGAAGAAGGGTGGAAGGAGACAATACATATATCTGGTGAAGAAGGATGTAAGGGGACACTACATATATCTGGTGAAGAAGGATGGAATGAGACAATACACATATCTGGTGAAGAAGGATGGAATGAGACAATACACATATCTGGTGAAGAAGGATGGAAGGAGACAATGCATATATCTGGTGAACATACAGATGACAGGTGAAGAAGGATGGAAGGGGATAAGAAAGATGGAAAGTGATAAGAGAGGTGAACGGATTTCCATGTCATATTAATCAAACCAGAAATAACAGACCATATTGCAGCTTTAAAACTGAATTGAAAAATACTTAAGCTTCATATTAAATCTTTACATTATGTGAATATTTATATATTGATGACCGCTGGGGTCACACACCCCAACCCCAAGCTGCTCTCAAGGGAATAACAAGTGCCGAGTCCGTAGCAAATACACAAGTATAGTATGTACTATTGGGTGGTCCCACCATCTATCGGTATGATATTCAAGTTGAGTTCAACAACAAATCCAAATATAACAATGGTTTGTGTGACATATTAGTATGCATGGTATTTGTAAATCTAGAGGGAGACAAGTACAAACGATCAGGTGAGGAGGGCAAAGAATCAGACCATGGGTTTAAATTTAGCCCAATGTGTATTGTTGTCGAACTGGTAAAGAAAAAACTCCATGGAAATAATCAGTTAAGTAATTCAAGCCTTTTACTCTCAATATCTGAGACAAACCTTTTGACAGACCTTTTATTCTCAATATCTAAAACAAGCCCCTCACCTCTCAATATATGAGGCAAACAAGCCTCTTCTAGCCAATAGCTGTGGCAAACAAACTTCTTTCTCATATTCAGTCAAACTTCCTGACACAGACGAACCCCTCACTGTCAATATCTGTTATTATCAATATCAATATTGTTGTTATAAGTTTTGTCAATACTGTTGTCAATATTGTTGTCAATATGGTTGTCAATATGGTTGTCAATATGGTTGTCGATATGGTTGTCAATGTGGTTGTCAATATGGTTGGCAATATTGTTGTCAATATTGTTGTCAATATTGTTGACAAATAAGCCACTTGCTCTAACTCTGGCATAATTGTTGAAAAATATTTTAGACTGTGACTGATAGATTTTGTTTAGTGCACGCAAGAAAGTTTACTTCCTGTCAAAGATATATCAAAATTTGATCATATCCCAAATTTAAGCAAAAACCTGACTAATACATTTTTATAGACTCCCGAAAGAATTATCAAAAACTAGTTACGAGTGTTAAATATTACCAACATCAGAGCGCTAAAATGCTAAAATGGTGTTTTTTCTAAGTAGTGATTTTAACATTAATAAATGAGAGGAATATAATTGCAGAATGACATTTCTGAGGCAAGATTAAAAAATAAAAAAATAAACTGGCTTGGCTCCCAGCCCGGTAATCCCGTAATGTTCCGATCACGACCCATGTCATATGCCTCAGAACTAACCCCACCCATATTGTTTCAAAACAAAAATAACAAAGATGAGTGTTTCGTTTATATTCAAGTCACACATCAATAGCATGCTCTCCACACAGACGCAGGCTGTGTACATTGTCATCACACTCACCTTTGGGCAATATTTGACATAAACATTTTCGAGAAAGATCATAACATTTAGAATAAATATAAAACACTTCTGAAGGTTTTGATATTATGAGAAAACATGACATTAATATTTGTATGTCCCACCCAAAGAGCGCATTTGTCAAAAGTGGTCGACAAAATGATCACAACTCAACACATGATTGAACTGCTTCAACTGCTTCCGGTTCGTTCAGATTGTGTCACGATGGTTTTAAAATTGAAAAAGTATGTTTTAAATTGCATATTCACAACGAAATTCTTTTTGGGAAAAACACATGGCGCCTTATGAACCAGGATAATTGGACTCCCAATAAAAATGCGTCCATGCGGTAAATGATATTTTCCCAATTACCGCTCACTTCTGAAGAAGACATTACTAGAAAAAAACACTTAACCAGCGAATTATCTTTTTCTATGGCAACCAACTTTACATCACAGTAAGATTTCTGTAACACAAATGACACTGAGAGAGGGAAGAATTCATCCTGGATGAGGGAGAAAGGTGTGCCATGGCTCTTCGTCTATCTCCATTGGGATGAGGCTGTAGCTGCATGCTCTATGTGCCATTACTCTCTGCAAAGATTTACAAGCCAGTGAAGTTTCTTAAAAGGTTTCTGTGAAGGACTCTGTAACCCTTCGTCTCTACCTGCTGTTAAATTGATCTTCTCTTCATGGTGTAAATGAACACTTCCCGAGTCGATAGCTGGGGTGATTATCTTGGCAATTGAAATAGTCTGTCAATTTCCTGTACCCTCCAATTTATGTTGGTTTTACAACGTGTCTACTGTATTTACTTATGATATATGTGGGGGTGGGACGTGGCTCAGTTGGTAAGACATCTGTGTCCAATGCTAAAGGTGCGAGGTTCAAATCTCAGTTGAGACAAGGACTTCGGACATGCTACTTCACCGAGAAAGGAGGATATTTGCTAATCAATCATTTCTTACTCCAGCAAGTACTCTATGGTGGATATCAAAGACCGTGATTTGGGCAATCATGTCTCTGTGATAATACAAAAGAAAGATCTCCATTCACTCTTCGAAAAGAGTGGGGCACTGAGTCCCATTGACAGGTTTCTATCTGTCCTGATATAGCCTAGCCAGTGCTGAAAATGTTGTTAATACGAACAAATCAAATCTTATCTTGTATGTATATATGACTTTTTACCATACATTTCCCTAATAGACAAAATTTGAATCTGGAATGTGTACACATTTATGATGTACCATTAAGGATCTGTTTGGGTAATTGGCAAGTACACCAGGTGACAACTCTTAGCACTATTCAAACTGCAGCTGTACAAATCTCAATTACATCTATATTTCATTAAATTTCACAATGCTTGGAGATGAACATATTTGGTTGTTTATTATTGTCGATAATCTGATAATTTTATGAGAGAAATATTATAAAGTACATATTTTTATTTAACTTAGACGGCATGAATAGATATAATCAGAGATATAATATTGAAATAACACATAGTTCTGACTGAGTAGTAATCTGGTGTAAATGTTGATAGTTATTTTTGAGTTCACTAAAGAAACTTGCCACTTGAGTGAACATGTATCAAGAACGGGACATATCAAAATCACAAGCACATCAGTTAACTGTATTCTAAATTGGGCACTAGTTTGGTTTAATAATGATTTAATCACTTCTTCATTTCACCACTTTCTAAAAGATTTGAGAGATCTTTTGAATTTTTTTAGTACCTGTCTTCTCTAAGAAAAAAAAGGAAATATCAAGTGTGTAAGATAAATCTGATTTTGAATAATACCTCCATCTACTTACAGGCTTCAAAAAACAGATATCGGAGTTGCTCTGTACGATGAGGTAGAGTGATATACTACCTCTGGAAATATGTGTTGTTCTTTGCGTCAAGTTATTCACAATTCCACATCTTAGCGTGCAATTAACTCCTGTATATGCTCATACACAATACTGCAACCGTACACATGTACATTCTCATTTCATGTGTTCAAAAGTGTTTGTGAACAGATCTTTTATAATTAGGGGGATGTTGGAGAAATATCTGGTTGATATCATTGATATATTAATTTGTTTTTACATAACATTCAACAGTCTTTCTATCATTTCACGATGAGACCGAACATATCAGCCTACCCAAGAATACAAAATAGGACTTTTGTTTTCGTCCCCCTTGAACATTAATGATCCATCCCCTGACTATTTTTGTCGGGCTGTTTTGGTATGCATGTCACTACCATCTATCTAATCAAAACATTGACACCAATTGGCCATGTCACAACATGTGACAGAATATTAGACTCAGCGCCTATTGGCTGCTAAAGAGAAGCGTGTACTGGCTGTAGTCTCTCAGGACTGATGAAGTCAGACCTGACCTTTACCTGAGAGCCTTTACCTGAGAGCCTTTACCTGAGAGCCTTTACCTGAGAGCCTTTACCTGAGAGCCTTTACCTGAGAGCCTTTACCTGAGAGCCTTTACCTGAGAGCCTTTACCTGAGAGCCTGGTATAAAACCTGAGGAAAGTGATATAGGACTACATGTAAATGAGATATTTTAGATTTTTTTGCAAATTTTTCTTGTATTTCTAGACAGTGTGTGTGAGTGGCAGTAGGTGGATATATGTGTAAAGAACAAATATTCACCGGTTATATGAAAGGTAAACACATCACTTAAAAGGGGATAGGCACTTTGAAATATACTCTGAATATTGTAGCAAACACAATCACTGTATCACCTTCATAACTTATTACACACATTAAAAACCACGCTTAAAAAGCTGGTTTGAGCTATTTTAATGATGATACAACCCGAACCACATAAACGTTTAGAGCAAATAAACCATATTTATCACTTAAATTTTTAAAATAGTGAAGGTTTAACTATTGCAATGAACTGAAATTATGCTGAAGAATAATAGTTCAAATCAGTCTGCCTCACGGTAGAGTAGGAACACAAGCTTTATACGGAAATGATTTTTTTTCTTCTACAATGAGAAAGTGTAATATGCAAACATTAAAAGGATACAGCATGATATATTGATTGCATAATGGATGGGGCAGTCGCATATGCCTATATTAATGCTTGTTATCATAACTTGGAAGCTTCAAATAGTTAAAATTCAAGACAGCATATTCTTCTTGTGAAAAATAAAAAATGCATTTTGAAGTTAAAGTAAATAGGCAACTTTCATCTGATACATATTTGTGAACATTCAAGCTACACCTGACATGTGGGAAATACACAGGCACCTGACATGTGGGAAATACACAGGCACCTGACATGTGGGAAATATACAGGCACCTGACATGTGGGAAATACACAACCACCTGTCAAATGGGAAATACACAGGCACCTGACATGTGGGAAATACACAGGCACCTGTCAAATGGGATATGTACAGGCACCTGACATGTGGGAAACATGCCAGCTACATGTGATATTTGGATACAAACAAACTACAGCGCAATAGATGAAAGAAAAGGTAAACCTGACAGGAACTGAGGGGACAAGAAACATTAAAACTTCACCGAGTGTGATCCGACTATTAAGATGATTCAGACCATGTTTATATGATGAGAGTCTATGAAAACAAGCTGACTATGGGGAGTGCAGAGTGAGGCTTTTTTGGGTTGTCACCTGCTACGTGAGAGCGGTGTGATTTCACCTGTCGGGCCTGGGTTGTCTGGTGATCACTGCTGGCATGCAGACATCCGGATATGGTATGCACATTCAGTGTGACACACGGGACATATTTGACAGCCCGCAATCACGGCAGGCTTATAGGCTATGTGTGAATTGTGATCTCTCTCCGTAACTTGAGCTCCAACTAAACATATGATTCACAAGTATACACTCTCTGTCAGATAGGTGAATCGGAAATTGAGATAAATTTAAGTTGGAAGCTTTGCAATGACTTCCATAAAGTCTTATATTATACCTGACACCCTCCTATAAGTAGGAATATTCCTTCTATGTAAAAAAACGTCAGGGACAGATCTTTATATGATATTCAGCTTAAAAGTAAATCTTTCTTAAGTCAATATTTGTAAAAGCGATAGATAGATGTTTACAAACTTGTCCGCTTGTTTGAAAGGCTTAAGCTTGTGTTTTACTACACAATTCAGAGCTTGCAATAATCTTGCTATGAAACATCACAAAGTTTTGACAGTTTATGTATAGTTAATGAATAAGCTCTTCGATAAAAGATAAAATATTGAACAAATAAATTAAGGATGATATGAATTATGTATGTATCTTAATAAGTGTGTTAAAAAAGCGCTAAATGATGATAAACTAAATGATAAGAGAGAGGTGATTGGCACCAACATCTCAGGAACCTTACCCTGAATATCGTCCTCATCGACTATAACAGATGAACCGTGGTCATGATAATCTCTGACAGGCGTATCCTCCTCCTCCATGCTGATAATCCGATAATTCCACTGGGGTATAACAGTTCAGATCAGATTATCTTCATAATAAAGGTATCCAAAGTAGACGGAGGACTGTCCACTCAGGAGAGGTCAGGAACAGCAGTGACCATAATCGATATGATGAAGTATATAGGGAAGATATGAGATGGAGTTGTATGTAATATAGCACTGCTCTTGGGTGTGAAGTGTATGTCTTCTGTTAACCGGGCCGCTCTCAGTGTGACGGCAACCCCATGTGATATTCACTGATGCAGAGTCTCTGTGCAACTCATTCATGACCTCACACGGTCACGCTCCAGCAGCAACAAACCACGAGATGCACACACGGGCAGTGTGATTACATGTCGCCCCCGCTGTATTCGTTCTCAACGATCTCGGTGCAATTTCCAAACCTCAGAATGTTTGACAACAAATTACAGCTGATGTGAAGTGTTAAGAACTTGTTCTGTGAACCGTTCTTTGCATACCGGGTGTTTGCAGATTCGTTTGAAGGTGCATGTGAACAAGGGACCTGGCTTTGTGGTCACCCTCGAGGTCATCAGTGCAAGCCTGCAGCGTGCATACAACTTCCTCTTCTTCTGACCTTCAAACATGGCCGGCCGCACTACATCTAACGCTGTCAACTTTGTCAAATATCACATCCTATTATCTTAGTTACAGGTAATCGTGTAAAGCTTTAAAGTCTTTGATATAATGTACATTGTTTAGTAAAAAATAAGACTTTCTTCTGATACATTATAGCCTCTTGTATGGGAGTCTGTTATATTCCGGTGCTACGGGCCACAGAAATGGAAATGAGACTGAATAACCTCAAACTAAATATATATGTTCTTATCTTTGGGCACATGAAGGAAGACCAAACCTCATAAAAACAACAATACGCACTATTTATATATGTCTCTGAGAAAGGCTTGGATGGAAATATTTGCATACAATTCAGATTTATTTCATGTAATTCAGTTGTTCCTCGTCTGGGTTCCACAATAGGTCTAAATGACAAACGCTTTCAAAAATTGACATACTTTATATTTCTCATACTTTTGAAACAAAGATGCTATAGTTTAATATATATATATATATATATATATATATATATATATATATATATATATATATATATATATATATATATATATATATATATATATATATATTATATATATATATATATATTATATATATATATATTTATTTATATATATATATATATTATATATTAAACTATAGTATCTTTGTGTCAATATTATAAGAAATATAAAATAAATACATATTTGAAAGGCTTTAATGATATATATATATATTCACGCAAAAGGAGAACGCATGTCACGCATGGGTGGTTTGACTAACACTATCTACTGGATGATGAACGGTTCATCATTGACAGCACTGAGCTCAGCGCGGGTAGGCCTGCCACCTGGTGACGCAAAGACAGACATACCCAGAGAGAAAGGTCCTGACAGATCTACTCATTAAAGCCTTTCAAATAATGCATGCAAGTCTAATGCTGAGTTAGGTAATTAGTTGAAGCTGACTGATTCACTTTGTTAGTTATCTTAAAGAGCATTTAAATCAACTTTAATCTATTTTCAACTAGGTCTGTAATTGCGTACTTTGCTGGGGACTTAAATAACGTATTTTATTCAGCAGAGAACTGTATCAGAGAAGAGTGAGAGGTAAATAACTGCAACCAACTGGAGCGTGCTTATTCTAGTCCTTCGCTTTGTGGATATTTTCTTACCAGCTGATTCTATTACAAGATGTCATTAATTACAAAAGTTATCTGTCCACTCAGCGCTGACTTCTCAATGTACATCTTCACCATATATATATTTATATATGAGTTATTTTCTTTCACCGGAGCTCTGCCAATCATAGTTGTAATCAAAACTTGCGAAATAATTATAATAGATCATTTGTTTTAAAGTTATCTGTTCGCAAATTCATATCAATTAAATGCCCAAATCTCCTCTCCAAGTATGTTAAGTAGTCCCAAAATAAATTTCATATAGGATCGTGTGGTGGAAAACAAAACGTTTTTTAATATAATATTTTTGTATTGGTTTCCAAACTTTAAAATTGATATTGTCAGTTTGCTATTGTTTAGTACCAATCACTGCTATAAATATATTTCATATCTGTCTTCTTTGATACGTCAAAATCGATTAAAAATAGAAGTAAAGAATTCGAACCCCTCGAGCTATGAGGGCAAGACACAGTAGAAGTCTCAAAATTACACTTTCTATCCCAGGCAATTCAAAGCTGTCGTGTTAAAATTGATGACTACGATTAGTGAACAAATCTCTCACAGAAACACATTTTCTAAGCTCATTGCAAGGGTATTCATGGGTGTTCATTAGTGTAGAGAGCCCCCCTGGTCAGCAGATAACAAGAAATTATTTTTGAAAAAAGTGTATACAATTAGCATTTTTGAAAAAATCTAGTACGAAGTGATAACAAAGAAGTGCCATTTGGTTATGCTATCAGGTCTAGAATTATATAAGCTTAACACATGTTTTACCCCTCTCATTTTATCAATATATGCTTATATATCCATTTATATATAACCATATCCATCGTCAACAGGGTGACATGTACACAGAAAATGATGACGAATGTAAATCTTGTTTAACTTGTGTGTAGCAGAATATATTAAGTTAAATTTGTTTTGCAGATAACTTTAGAGGGAACGTCTTATTTTGAATGATATCATGTGTCACAAGAACATTTATTTCGATCCCGGTGAAACATATTTTCTGTTTTTCTGTTATATAATTCAGAAATAAAGTAGGTTTGCTAAAATCAGGTATGTGTGGTTCAATTGAGAAATTATCTCAGTGTTTACTACAATTATGTTTTACAAAATAATGATGTGAACACTTTTCCCAAGATGTTGTGGAATCTTTATTTTGTTCCTACAATCTGGAGACATTCTTCTCCACAACTTTAAAAGATATTAAGGCGACATCTTTTCAATACACCTCCTTCTGAATAAGTTTCTTTTTAAAACATCTCACCAGGGGGCATTGGCCTTCATATATTCCTTGCAAAATTCTGGAGTCAGTAATGAAAGTTATGTCATAAAAAATGAAGTCTTTATTACATTTTTAAAAAGAATAATTTGTTACGCATTTCTCTTCGTTTTAATAGTTGTAATCTTTGTCTAGCTCCAAAGGCCTTGATTTATAAACACTTTCCCTCTATTCATACCATAAAATGAAACTGATTTTTGGAGAGGGCATCTGTCACGTGTACCCGGCCAGGTCATCATTAAGCGACCGTGAAGGGCAGCTTCCATGAAGAATGGGTTCCGTCTC